>APFE031246013.1:56496-88864 GCA_000404065.3 Pinus taeda
GTGTCAATGTATTTATTTTATGTTGTAGATGGTTTAGATATTAAAAAAATTGAAAAAAAATGAATATTTTTGTACCAAACGATTTTTTCCAATTTTTTCTGATTTGTTCCCCGCGCCGATTTAATTCCGATCGTGATTTTCACAACATTGATTATAACTATGCTGCTAATACTTGATAAACAATATGCCATGGACAATATCAAAATCAATGCATTCAAAGAAAATTATTAAGCTATTTTCAGGCCTTGCATTATGATTGGTGCAGAAAATTTGGTACATGTCCATGTTGATTTTTGTGTAGCATCACGAGGTCTTCCCGCATGCCAAAAAGGCCCATCCCAAGTTGGCCAAGGAAGATTATGAGAATTAAAATTAAAATTATTAGTTTGGCTTCATGTAGGCCCCAAAGTGTCAAGCCATTCCCACCAATGAATGGGTGTGACACTTTGTCAAAGTCCACCCCATTTTACTAGTGTAGATACACATGTGACCCCTCCACCTTGAGCAATTTGGATCACACACATTCTCTCTCTTCTATTCTTCTCCACATGTGCGAAGTCAAGAAGTAAATATGAAGTTTCACTAAGTTATATAAGCTGCCAGTGTTGAAAATTCAGTTACAAGGATGAATTTCTGATTCATGACAATTACTTGTCATTGATATATATGTCTCCTTATAACATTTACTTCATTAGATTATGTCATCAAACAATTATACATTCAAAAACATAAAGAACGTAGAGATCATAATGCACAAGAACCAAGAGACACAAGAAGTTAGGCCAAAGGCTAGGGCAAAACCTGTCGAAATATGTAACTAGGTTCGGTCTTCATTATGACATATGTAATCATGATTTTATGTATTTGATGTAATAAGAAAAATAAATTTATTGTTGTTGTTCTTAAGCCATGGGTTTCATGCTCAAGGAAATTTATTTTAGGTTTGGCTACCATTGTGAATTCCTAGGACTTGTCATTGAGTCTACAAGTCAAGAAAATCATTTTCATGTATGAATGACCCATTTGGGCATGTTACATATTGTAAAAAGAATTTATTTGAGTCAAAAAACTCTCCGAGACCAAGTCATAATGCAATGAACTAGTCGGTCTACACAAGCAACAAGTCGGCCTAAAGGCAGTTACAAATCAGCCTACAATCATGGACAAAGAAGCCTATATAAAGGAGGACTCAACCTCATTCAAGCTCACACCTATCCCTCACACAAGTTTGACTAAGCAAGAGGAAAAGTGCGAAGAAGAGGAGGATAAGAAGATAAGGAAATTGAAGGTTGGAAGGATTGTTTTCTTTCTAGCCTATATACTTCACACATCCAAGATTTTAGGGCCACTCTTTGTGCCAACAAAGATAAAAGTTATGGTCATCCTAAGAAGGCCGAAACAAGGTGTCAAGAGTTAGTTTTGTTGTGTCAAAGTGACATGGAAGAAGAGTAATCCCAAGAGAAGAAGAAAAGACTTGTTGATTTGTCCTCATTGTTCACACGTGTAGAACTACAAAAGATTACAGGTAGGCTGAGAATTACAGATCTGTAATAGAGGCCAAAGATTTGAGGAGAAGCTGAAAACAAGAGTATTGCAGTAAGTTTAACTAGTGTTGACTTTGTGGAAGAAGAGTTAATCAAAGGATTGTTTTGACTTGGTCTTAGAGAAGTTTTTGGTCAAGGGTCTAGGTCTTGGAATTCGTCAATTGAAGATTCTAGAAGAAGAAGAATTCTCGTGGATTTTCCTCTTAGATTGGAGGGGTTTTAGCCCTGGATGATCACCTATATCTTGTGTCCTTTGTCTCATTGTTCTTTATTGTTTGGTAGTTGTTTGATGAAGAGACAATAATAATATTAACCGAAAGAAGAAACTAAGTGAAGTAAAAATACATCACTAATAATTATCAAAGCAAGAGAAATCACCTAATGTTACTGCATTTCAAACTCAGTTTGGACACTACGAGTTCGTAGTTGTTCCATTTGGTTTGACCAATGCACCAACAATATTCATGAGCCTCATGAATGGTGTGTTCAGGAAGTATTTGGACCGTAGGGTTTGACAGCCCAGACATCGCATGGTGGACCAGGTTAAGGTCTAGTGGGACAAGTATAGTCCAGGATCTGCTACCTGGGAGGATGCTGAGACTATACGTCGTGGCAACCCCTCACTTTTTGAGCATCTGTGATGCCCATTTTGACTTAGATAACTACCTGTGCTAAGGCTCTATTTGTAGTTCCATGTTATTTATTTATGAACGCTATGTAATATTGATGCATTTAGTTGGACAGGTGAAACTACTTATATAAATCATTAGATGGATTAGGTATTGATGATTGTAATGTTTGATATATGACCTAATGTATGACTTACTTAGTTATGATTTATCTAGTGCATGACCTATCAGAGTTGTTGTTTCATGTATGGCTTAAGTGGATATGGTTTATCTAATGAATGACTTAGTGAAATTATGATTTATCTAATGTAAGATTTATTTCCAATATGAACTACAAAATTGACATGTGGATACTAGACTTAATAATATGATGTTTAAGATCACATATCTATATCTATTTTGTTGTTATATATATGCATGAATGAGAACTAACCTGCAAATTGGAAAGAACTATATGATAACCAAGATCTACTCTTCCATTGGGGAAGGTCGAGACATCCAATGAGGAATGGTATGATGTACATTGTCCTATTACATTTGGTATTTACTTGATATGCACTCTTATGACATGGGTAAAATGTAAATGGCAGGTGGCAAGACTATCTGACTGGATTATTCGATGACAAGTATCCAACCAGCATTGTAGTGTGGTCCATATTAGGGTGTTGACCGTAGTTGTAAGGAGGGGTGGAGGTATTTCCCACCATGTAACCTTCAAACCTGAAATCGTGGGAGGGCAGTGATGGACACGGTCCCCTAGACGTGTGATGACAATTGCCAGTTGCCTACTAGGGAAGTTAGGTTGATATAGTTGACGCTTCTGCCATATTGGTTTTGTTAGTGGTTAGATTGGTATAGCCAATGCCATAGTATATAACAGCAGAGGATGGATAGGGTGGGAATGAAAGTAGGTTAAGAAGGATAGGAGGATATAGATTACTTGGAGACTCTTGATGGGAAGTGGTATCATTGCTTGACTTATTAAATTTTACTACTATAACTCTCTCTCTATTTTGTTATGCCTTATTGTCAAACTGCTTTTGAACTCCTTGTATCTTTTTCACTCTAACTTTGGGACGAAGTTTTCTGAAGGAGGGGTGTATGTAATGCCCTACTTAATCTTATCATGCAAATTTTATTTACCTGAAAATATTGACTTATAATTATCGAGAAATATTGGTATATACTTACATTTGTGAAACTGTAATTTTTATTTACTGATATAAATTTTATTATTGTTATTATTCAATTCCCAACTTGTCTTCTCAAATTTAATTTTGGATAGGATATGGTCTCCTTCCATTTATTCTAATTTAAATATCCATATCTTATCCCCAAAATGTCTTCTCAAAATCTACTTGGGAGAAGATATGGTCTTCTCCAATTAATTTCCAAATTAAATATCCATATCTTATCCTCAAATGTCTTCTCAAATCTACCTGGGAGAAGATATGGTAAGAAAAGTCAAGGATACTAAATGAAAGGATGAGGGGGTAGTCATGACATTAATGATAGGTGGTTGAGGTGGATGGGAGGAAGAGGCATAAAAGGGGAAGGATGATGAGAGGAGAGAGGCATAAAAGGGGAAGGATGATGAGAGGAGAGAGGGGATCTTATTGTGTTTAAAATTAGAGACATTTAGTTTTATTTAGACGACCTTAGGACGAAGCCTCATAGTCTAGGTCTAAGAGTGGAAGGAAAGGCAGATGCCTTGTTTGTAATAAGTTCGTTCATTATGCGAAGGAATGTTCAAATGGTAGGGACACATCACTTCATGAAGATAACAATCATTCCAGGGACATCTTCAATGATCGAAGCAATGACAGGTGATACAAGTCATCAAGGAAATAGCGACTCTTCGAAGAAAGCAAGGAACCCCAGGTATGAAGAATCAAATGTTGTTTCTGATAAGATAAAGAAGTGTTATTTTATATTGGCCCTCTCCTCCAAACTCTTTGGGAATCTAGCTTATTGATTGTAGTGCTTCAAGGCACTTCATCGGATAGAAGGGTGCTCTCTCTAATTTGGTAGAGATGGAAACAATCGTGGGATTATACTTGGAGTCGATGCCACCTATCCTGAAAAGGGTGTACGGAATGTTACCTCTCAATTGAATGAGGGTAACTTGATTCATTTAAAAGAAGCTCTTTATGTAATTGATCGCAAGAAGAACTTGGTGTCCATTTCCGCAATGGAAGTCAAAGGTTTCAAGGTGGCATTCATCGATGGAAAAGTACGTGTTTGAAAATAGAATTTTCAAAGATGCTTCTACTCATGGGTTCAGGGTTGGCAATTTGTATCGAGTTGTAGGATGGTCCATTGGGGACCATGTCAATTGTCACATCTCATCTATAGCACCAGAGGTCTACTTATTATGGGGCCCTATCCAATGTGAGTCAGATGGTGACAGGGATGCCTGAATTCAAGAAGAGCATGAAGGTACATGTCTAAGATGTACCGAAGGAAAATCTTGCAAGGGGACTTTTCCCCTCATATAGCAAGTCCACAGGATTGGAACAACCCGAGGGGTTTGAGATTCATGATCGGGAATCTCATGTATGCAAGTGGAAGAAAGCCCGCTATGGCTTGAAGCAAAACACCCTAGGTATAGTATGAGAGGATTGATAGTTGTCTCATGAAGTTGAGATTCACTAGGAGTGAAGCCGATCCAAACCATTGCTTGAAGGTTGTGGATGATAGACCTCTCATACCGGCACCCTCTGAGGACAAACTCTTTCTGACAGGTACAGACCCTCTCAATTACAAAAGTAGGAGGGAGTTGGATTCCGGATTTAGAATGATAAACTGCAAGCCCATGAATACCTCGATGGAGCTTAACTTTCAGAAGTTATGTGGTAGTGATGTCGGACCAGATTTGGGAAATGCCTCTGAATTTCATAAACGCATTCACATTGATGTTCTTGGTGAACTTCCGTCCACATACATGTTTTGCAGTTAGCATGTTGGGCTCATATATTGGTTGAGCCTCACTAGATTGGTGAGAAGAATCTTCTCATATATCTTCGGGGCACAATCTCTCATGGATTGAGATACACTGTCGGAAATAGGAAATTGCATGATTATTCGAATGTTGATTGGGCAGGCAGTGTAGAGGATCTCAAAAGCACTTCTGAGTCCTGATTCTCTTTGGGTTCTGCTCGATATCCTAGATGAGTAGGAAGCAGAAGACGATTGCTTTGAGCACCACTGAGACCGAATACATAGCTATGAGTATGACCTTGTGTGAAGCTGTTGGTTGCGGAAGCTCTTCAGCGAGTTGTTTGTACACATGATGGATACCACCATGATCTTCTGTGTCACCTAGGGGGGGATTCGATTGTTGAGGAATCTCGTATTCTATGATTGCTCCAGCATATAAACATCAGATACTACCTTATCTGGGATATGGTACATCGATGAGCGAGGAGGCTCCATCGCATTGAGACTGATGTAAAGGTCGCAGACATTCTGTGGAAGCCCCTGGGAAAGGTCAAATTTGTGACCTTCCCGAACGACTTGGAGTCATTGAGACACCCTCTTATGAGGATCTTGCATGATGCAGGCATTGAGCTTTGGGAGCTCCGAAGGGCTTGGGGTACTTCCTAGAGCAACAAGCGGCCATAGGGCAACTCACCCTCCCCTAATGGTGTGTTGTGTACAGGGTGAATGGCTCAGCCTTCCCCTGTGATACCCCGTGGCGACTTAGGGGCAGGATGAGTGGTTCTCTTGTCGAGGCATCCTACCCATGCAGTCTGGGACTCATGGGAAGTACCTCTCATCTAGCAAATGAGTAGGGAAATGTGGTAGGGGACCATAGTAGTACTATCGAAGGACGCATCATTGTATCTACTATACTCCCTATGCTAAGATGACCTCCATTGATTTGGGATCAATGAAACTGATCTGGGATCAGTATGAGTGGTTTGAGACACTCTCTTGTGATATTGATCTGGGATCAATGAAACTGACTTCGGGTCAGTAAGAGTGGTATGACACACTCTCTTCATATGGAACTGAACTCGGGTCAGTAGAGGATGGTATGAGACATTCTCGATCAATTCTTCTTCTTCATGGTTCAACAGAGCAGAGTAGAGCAGTGCAGGGCACTAATGGCAGAGATAGTACAGTCTGGCAGATGGATCAGCGAATGGAGTTCTCCCTAGTTGAGAGGGAGTGTTAAAATTGGCAACTAGGGCAAAACTCCATGTGGGTCATCTTATTTATTGCAGCTGATATTTTTCTTGGATCCCCCTCATCGAGAGGTGTAGGATTGATCTAAAGATCATCCGATTCCAATAAGTATTCATGGAGTTATGAATTTATTTGTGTTATAAGACAATTTGTCAAGGTTGGCCAGCAAGCAAATAAACCCCACATGTGCTCAATGTTTTAGTATAAAAGGAGATGACCTGAGAGTCATTTCACGCACACTTCACTCTTGATTTCTGTCCACTTTTTCTGGGTTTTAGTGTGAGAAAAATCTAGGAGGAAGTAGCCCTAAGACGCAAGAGGGAAAGAGGCCTACACGCTGCCCTCTACAAGCCCTAGACGTAGTCCTAGATGATGTACGCAATCCTAAGGAGGATGCCCTAACGCAGTCCTAAGGAGGATGAATTCAAGGGAGGCGACCCCTACTTCTATACGCTACCTAAAGGAGCCTAGTTGCAGTCCTAGGATGGAGAAATAACGCTATAGAGGAGGCCTTAAACAACCTATACCTAGCCACAGTCAAGGAGGGTTATAACATGCCCTAGCTGCAACATAAGGACGCTAGAACAACGTGGAATAGGATGACTGTTTTGGGGTCCGAGTTGTTGCAATGGAAGCCAAGTATGCAGTGTGTTATTCCGAGCCCTTATGGGCTAAACGTTGTTGGTTTAGCACTGTTTTGAGGGACCTAAGGCTACAGGATTGTTGTGTGCTAGGCTGCAGGCCTTAGCACCACAACAAGGCTTGCATAGGGGCAGATTAAGGGTTGATATTGACTTTAGGTAGGAGCATAGCAAAGGAGGTGTCTCTTAAGGGTGTGTCGCAGTTTTCTATAAGGCTGTTCAAGAACTGTGTGAGGAGTTTAGGGCTGCCCTAGTGCCCTAACCAAAACAGTCACGAACAACAGTATATAAACTGCTTGCGACAACGTTTGTATGGTGTGTTGGCAGCTAGACACATGGGACAGCAAGGTAATTTGGTGGAGAAAGAAAATGGTACAGCAAGGCTAGGATACTTGGTGGACAAAGCAATAGGATGACAACAAGGTACAACATGCCAAATGGGATAGCCAGGCAATGGTGCTTAGTACAACATGGAAAATGGGATAGCTAGGCAATGGTGCTTGTTGGAGCATGGTAAAGGGGACAGCGAGGCAATGGTGCTTGGTGTAGAAAACATTGGGACAACATGTGTGACAACAAGGTATATCAATACTAAACATTGGGACAACATGTGTGGCAGCAAGGTACACCAATGCTAAACATTGGGACAAGCAATGTGACAGCATGGTGCAGCAACGACACATGGGACAGCAAGTACATGATGCAGTAAAATGATGGGTACAGTCATGATTAGTGAAGCACGATGAGATGCAGCATGGTGATGATGGGTGCAACATGGTGCAACACAGTGAGGTGCAGCATGGTGATGGAGTAACCTGGGAGAATCGGTTGAAGCAGCGTGTCTTCCACTGAGTTCAACTACCTCATGTATCATCTACTTAGAGATGATCTATGTTCTTATTTAGATAAGTCAAATTGTTGACTTATGTTGTATATGTACTATGATACTATCTCTCTCTCTCTCTCTCTGTTGAACTATTGAAGAACATATAAGAAGAATTGATCAAGGGTTTCCCCACATTGGGGTTTGTCCCTGGCTAGCGCCACATCTTGTGTCCTCTTGTCTTGGCTTGTCTTCTGCGATTTATGTTTATGTTCTATCGGCAATTTACTTTAATGTTGATGTGATTGCTAATCTAGAAAAGATATTGAGCTAACTATGAAAATTGAAATAAATTGCTCTAAGCATAGAACATACCTAAACTTAACGCAAATCTTACACATCTGCAACTCTTGTGCATAGACCTATAAATATTTTGTATAGATCTAAAAATTTTAGTTTGGGTTCTGGGGTTTTGCTTAGTTTTTTGTATATATCAAAATTTGGGTATTATTTTCGTTTTCCATTTTGCAGGCGCTGATTTGAAGGTTTTTTTAAAGAATTTTTTTAAGATCTGAGACAGATCTAAGCCCTGGAGGGCAAGATCTTGTCTCAATTTTTTTTTGTGCAAGAAAGAAATTTAAATCTGGGTTTGTTCATAACATTTCTGAGATTTTTAAATAAAAGTTCTGGACAAATATTTTTTTTTTGAAGTTTTGAACCTAACCCTTGTGTTTTTTCTTTCTTTGCTCCCTCAAATCATTGCCTTCTCCTCGTCCTTTGCATATTCCCTCCTCTCCTGCTGCGTTTTCCTTTCCCTCAACTTGCATTTCCTTCTTCCCGTCATTGTCTGAGTTCCTTAGATCCTCCATCCTTCTTCAAAACCCTAGATTCTCATATTGCTTCTCGTCCCTTCTGGCTGCCCCATCGACCTGCATTTCCTCTCGTTGCTTCCTCAAGCGGTGCTTGAACCCTTCTCTTCTTGCGCGTTGCCATTCCTTTGTGACATTCCTCACTTTGTGGCTCCTTCGACCCGCAAAATTCTCTATCCACGACCCTCTTTGCGTCCTTCATTCCTGTGTCTTCCCTCGTCCTTATTCGCATCCCTCCTTCGAGCTATTTCGCTGCCATCCGACCTGCACACAAAAGCACTCTCTCATTCACACTCGCAGCTCCTCCTCCTTGGTCTTTTCCCTTCGTTGCTCGAGCCTCTACGCGTCCCATCCTCCCCTCGTCCCTTCTCTCTCTTCTCCATACGATTTTTCTCTTCCACCTTCAAAAACCCTAGCACCCTTTTCCCTTTGTTTTCTTTCTTTGGAATTTTGCTTAATTGCTTTGTTATCCCAAGCTTTTTTGATTTTAATTTTTTAATTGTGACTTTGATTTTTCAAAGTTTTAAAATTTCAAGTTTAATTTTTTTTTGTGGCCTTTTGAAAATTTAATTAATCATTTGCCATATAAAAATTTTAATCATCATTCATAAAACTTATCACATTAAGATTGCCAAAAGGGAATAATATAAATTATTAAATCTATAGCTCATTTTTTGGGGTCTTTTGTGTTAAGGGTTTGGGATTTTTTAAATCTAAAAGCAAAATTCTTTGAGGGGTAAAAATTTAAATTTCTTCTATAGTCCAAGCACATTTAAATATTTTAAATTATCTCTAAAGTTTGACTATAGGAAAATAAGAAAATTTTCTGGATTGGAGCACTCAAGAAAATTATTTTAAATCTAAAATTGTTTGAAGTGTTTAGCATTTAAATTTCATGGTTCTCACAGTAAGTAATTTTCGAAATTTAATTGATTAAGTCTTTTGCATGCTAAGGGTTTTTGAACATTTTTATGCTTGACATCTATTGAGATTGTTCATCGTTTAATTAACTTTAAGCATGGTTTTAATTACTTCAATTTTTGAATATTTATTGCATAATTTTTTGAGAATTTTTCAACTAATTGTTAAGTATTCTTCCATGGAATTGTGGTAAATTGCATATCTTTCTAGTATTTTTTAAACATCTATATGATTGGCATTGATATTAAAGAATTGTGAAGAGATTTTTGTTCTCTTTGAGCTATAATTGCATTGGAAAGAATCTAGATACATTGAAGCTAAGTTGCACGAAACGGCGAAATGGGTACAAGTTTCCGAAACGGGCATGGGTACAAAATGTGACCCCCCCAAATTTTGGAAACAAGGAAACGCAATATGCTTAAATTGTCAATTGTCAATGCATAAACTATAAGTCTCTAAATTTACATCACATTTACTCATGAATGATCACATAATGAAAATAGCAATATCCAAAATCAGCCACGAGAAATTTCTAATTTCTTGTCTCGTGCTTGATTGGGAGTTTCCTCCTACATAATCGAACGACCTTAGTGCTCTTGATTAAATACCAATGTTGTGAAAATCGCGATCGGGATTAAATCGACGCAGGAAACAAATCGGAAAAATCGGGAAAAAATCGGAAAAAATCGGGAAAAAATCGTTTGGTACAAAAATATTCATTTTTTTTTTTCAATTTTTTAATATCTAAACCATCTAAACATAAAATAAATACATTGACACATAAATATGATAAAAAACTAATATTTAAGATGTTTAATATCATTTCTAGCGCTAAAATCACACATAACATTGAATCATGTCTTGAATAGTAAGTCCCGACTCCTGAGTCCCAACTCAGCCTCAAAATATCAACAAAAAATATGATAATGTATCTCATCATGTCATAATGTCATATACAATAAAATGAAAGTCTAATCCTATTGATTTCCTCTGCCCCTCTTGCGAGAAAATGCCACAGCTTTCCCTTTCCCTCTAGATGTAGATGCTGCTGCCTGTGCTGGTGGAGATGGCAGTGGAGTCCGATGTGCTCTAGAAGCTGAAGAACTAGAAGTAGGAGCTATAGGAGGTAGACCACGTCCTCTACTAGCGGTAGGGGTAGCTCGGGCAGGTGGTGTCACCTGTAAACATTACAATCTCCCAATCCTGAAATCCTGAAAAACTGATAAGTCTGCTGGATTTTAAATGAAATCTAAAATTCTACTTTCTCCATATGAAATCCAATGAGGCTGGAACCACTCTCAAATATCCTGAGTCATTTCATGGTAATGTTAAAAATTTAAGTAAAAGGATGAAAATGAAGATTAAGGAAAATGTCACTTTTACTTTAAGAATTTAACATTACCATGAATAGCATATCCATACTAGGGCCTAGACTTGATCATTAAGCAATTGAAAAACCAAAAAAAAGTTTATAAAATTGTGCTGCCCCGAGCCCCCACGATTTTTTAAGAAAAAATCGCGATTTTTTGGTAAAAAATTGCGATTTTTTGGTAAAAAATTGCGATTTTTTCGTTTATTTATCGCGATTTAATCGGCAAGGTGAAAAAATCGCAATTTTCACAACATGGGCTGCGACTCACAAGAACAAGGCCTTTAGGGTCTGCTGCGAGGATAGAAGGCCCTACAAGGGCTGCAACCAAGGGAAATAGGCCTTAAGAGTCTTGCAACTAGCGTCCAAGAGGTTGAGAAACCCCACGATACCCCTGCAAAAGAATTCGCCCCCCTGGAAACAAAAAATTGTCACTGCAAAATCACTCTAAAAGGCCTCAAAGGGCTAGCGACTTCTTTCTTCTGGCTGGGGAGGTTGGATCTTTCTGGGAGTTGGGAAGGTTGGATCTTTCTGAGTTGCTGAGAGTTGGGAAGGTTGGATCTTGGCCTAGAACAAGCTTTTTCTCTTGAATGAATAACCCAAAAATCAATTGCTGCATCAAACCCTTGAGCTATCACCTGAACAAATGAAATGGAGAAGACCCAAGAACCCAATATATACAAAAATCGAAAGAAAACCCCAAAACCCTAATAATTATTTACAAAACTTAAAAAATAAACAGGGGTTAGTGGAAAAATAATTTACAATTATTTACAAAATAAAATTTGCTCTCATTAGCTTTTTAAACTTTGTAGCACAAGTAAATAATTTGAAAATAGTGAGAGAATAATTGTTTAAATGTTTTTGCAAAGCCCTGCTACATAAAATTTTCATTAGATCAAGACTCTGATCCAAACAAGGGTGTGATCTCTTCACAGTATGTGAACTTGGAGGCAAAAGGTTGGTGCAACTTGTAGCTCAATGCACTTCAAATGATAGATTATTAGATCAAGAGGGGTTCGATTCACACAAAGCCCCTATAGATCTAGAGATACCTACTAGATCTCAGTAGGTTCAATGTGTTTCCTCTTGCCCAACACCTAAGGCAAGATACCTATACCAATATATGTTCCTACTACCAACAATTGAAATAATAATCGACAATATAATAGCTCAAAGCATATCAAATAAAAAACCAATACATACCACAGATCAACAAATGAGAGACACCTTGAATTGAAGCCCAAAGACTTTTTATTAAGTGTAAAAGAATTTTCAGCAGAGCCCTGCTCAGTGCATTAGATAATTTTTTTTACATTATCCCCCAGATGAAATGAGGAGTTACATAGCTTCCTAATATAGAAAATGAGACAATAAAATCCCTCCATGTTGAAATAACGACTAGTTGGCTTGATCCTCGTCAAAATGATATCATCCATCGATCATCTTTTGAAAATAACTCTATCTCCATTGCTGATTCTTTATTTTTGAGGAAAAAAGCGAATTTCTCTTGAAACCCCTTTTTTATTAATCCAAAAAATAATATTTTGGACTACTATCCTCAAAATACTCACTATGACTTAACCACCAAGGTCCAAGGGGTCAAATATTCTTAAAAAATCATTTTTCCGTTGGTGGAGGACCTCCAAAATTTAACTCTTTTTTGACCCCAGGAATTTTTTGATGATGATTTTCCACTCGGAGAGAATTTAATTTCTCTCAAATTATTTTTTGTTTCAAATTTAATTAATTTTTTGGCTAATTATTTTCTTATTTTTGCTAGAAAAATTAATTAAATGACAAGAGGGGTTTAATTGTTTTTTCTATGTTCAAATACTTTAGCCATCGTGTCTAACTATGAGTAACCATGCACTAAATTATTTTTTACAAGATATTACAATTTAATTCAACCCTTAGAAGCGGAAATACACATTTAACTATAGACCCTCAAGACATTACCCAATTTTGCGACACAATATGATTTAGTATGAAAAAATATGTAGACTCGATAAACATTAGGACTCACCTAAGACTTTGTCAATGAATTCCACCCTAGCTTTGGGGTATATATGGGAGAAAAGCTGTTTCGATTATGCGTGTTTACAAACATGCATAATTTGGGAGGTTAAAAACCTCCTTAGGATGAAATCCTTTGACAAGAATCATAGGCTTACCTAGGTGTTGTTACATGGCTTCATAGTCTACTAGAATCATTTACAATAATAAAAACAGAATTTGGGTTTACAATGACGAAACTAATGATGAATGATGATAATGTTATCTTCGAAAAAATTTGGCCACTGTTTTGTACCCTGCTTTTTAGATTGTTGAGAAAATATGGTCAAGATATGGCTCTACTTGGGGACACGTTGCTTCACTGAAGGAATGTGAGAATCCATAATCCTGTATCTAAGAAAACATAGAAACATAAGGTAGATATGCGCTCAAACTCAAAATCATCATGTATACATCATCCATATATTGCTCATCTGCTAGAAAAGAAAACCTATCCTAACATATGAAAGATAAAGACATAAAACATAATTGCATGGAATGAAAACTAACTGGTGACAAAAATGAAATCCAATCTATGAGAGTAGAGTTAGAGATACAATACAAAGGATACCCTATGGCATCAAATGTCATCTTTGTAGTCTAATTTGAAACATCTATCTGCTTACAAGTGGATCCATAGGCTGCTTGTTAGATTTTCCCTATTGAACCCTGACCCTCTTTGGTTGATGAAGGCATTCAATGTCAGACTATATGGTCTCTTTACATATGTTCCTCTTCCTCTTCTTACTTGTGGGATGATATGAAGAAATGTGTTGGATAGGCTGAAAGAACTTAGTCGCTATTGCATTGTACTCTCTAGGATGCCCCTGAATCTCTTGATTGGCAAGCCTTCTTGGATCCTCAACGTGATACCTCCTTTCGACTTCTTTGTATAGTTTGACCATACCATCTGCTGTCGTAGGGATAGTAGCATAAGATAGATCCAACTTGTTAAAATTGGAAACTAGGGCCAAACTCCATGTGGGTCATCTTATTTATGGCAGCTGATATTTTTCTTGGATTCCTCTCTTCGAGAGGTGTAGGATTGATCTAAAGATCATTCGATTCCGACATGTATTTATGGAGATATGAATTTATTTGTATTATTTGACAATTTGTCAAGGTTGACCAGCAAGCAAATTACCCCTGCTCAACTTCAACGTTGCATTATAAATAGAAGAGTCTTCAAGTCATTTGACATACACTTCTCCTATGATCTCTCTCCACTCGTTTGGGTTTGGTGGCTAGAGAGGTCAAGAGGGAGAAGCTTTAGACGCAGTAAAGGAAGGGTTCTAGACGCAGCAAGACAAGGTGCCCTAGACGCAGTTGAAGGGAGAGACACCTAACCGCAGTTGAAGGAGATCTGGCCGCAGTCAAGGAGGCCTCATATGCAGGCCTAATTTGCAACAAAGGAAGGCTCCTATCCGTGCAATGGTAAGGCCAAATCTGCATCTATTGAGGAGCCCTAATACGCAGTCCTAAAAGTGCCCTAGTCGCAGGTCAAGGGGAGCCTTAACCCTCACTTAAGGGAGGCCCTAGTCTGCTGTCAAGACAACCCTCAATCCACTGTCGTAAAGGAGACTAGGACACAATTAAGGGAGGTCCTATTCGCTGTCAAGAAGAAGCTCCGATATGTAGGAAAGAGGGGCCTAATTCGCTGTCCAAAGAGGCCCTAAATCCGCACACAAGGAAGCCTAAAACTGCTATCAAATGGAGCCCTAATACACAGCTAAGTAAAGACACTAAGCCGCAGCAGAAGTAGCCTTAGGCCGCAACAAGAAGGAGTCTTATCACATCATTAAGATACCTGCATAGACAACATATTTATTGTAGGTGACAGTGTAATAAAGGAAGCTGTTCTAGGTATGATTTAAGGACTGTTTTCTAGGTTGATAAGCCACGATCATAAATTGAATGTGTTGAAGAGATTTGCTCCATAGATCAACATATAGATGCTTGAAAGTGCTGTTGCGTTGATGATGTTTATGTAACTATTTTGAGGACATTTACTTTAGTGTTGCTATGTGCTAGGCCGCATGCCATAGCGCCATAGCAAGGGTTTCTTAGGCTGCTCTCTTAGGGCTGTTTGGAGATTATGAAGGAAGTTTCATACTACTTCAAGTGCCCTTATCAGATCAGCAATTCATCACAATCAAGGGAGTTTAGAGCTGCATATTGTGCGCTAACCAGAATTGCTGGAGCAGCTAGCAATCGAAGGAATGTTGCATCAGGATATGCTACAACACACTTAATGATTGAAGACTGTCATAATGATGTACTTTCTACTGCTGTCATAAAATCTCAGATTTGTATATTTGTACTATCTCTCCCTCTCTGCTGAACTACTGAAGAATATAAGAAGAATTGATCAAGGGTTTCCCCAAATTGGGGTTTGTCCCTGGCTGGTGCTACATCTTGTGTCCTCTTTTCTTGGCTTGTCTTCTACTGTTTATGTTTATGTTCTATTTGCACTTTACTATCATGCTGATGTGATTGCTAATCTGAATATTGACATTGGGCTAATATGAAAAATTGAAGTAAATTTCTCTAAGCATAGGACATACCTAATTTAACACAACTGAATGAATCCTCCTAGATTGGTTGCAAATTTTCTTGATAAAAGCATTCCCCATACATCAGGGACATCTATTTTGTTGTTGTTGTTGTATACAGTGGAATCGGCAATAGGGGCAGCCTTGCGACTCCCGTTACACGAGGTCGATTTTGACCGCTACCTCTATACTCACTGGGAGCTGCGCTCGCCCCTCTCCACAGCGCCGAGTTAGTCTCGGGGAATTGAACTCGTGACCTTCAGTACAGAGCCCGCCTTTCTAACGAACTTCACCGCAGTGTGATTACCAACTCGCCTACCCCGTGGGGCTAGGGACATCTATGATTTCTATATCCATAGTAATTATTCTATACAAGTAATTTGCCAAAGCTTCTTGCAAATCCTTGATTACATCGAGGACTTTAATCTTCTTTGAATCCATAGAGCAAATATTATGGTAAGGCCTTCATATCCTTAAGTTCAAGTGGTCCATGACCTTCTTAGTCATGACATTAGTTGAGGCCCTGAAAATCCAACATACAATTATGAAGCACACGATCATTAATTTCAAAGATCAGGAAGAAAGGCTGATGATCTTCATTTGTCATGTAACAATTTAAATCATTTAACTTAATGTCTTCATCTTTATGGTGCACATCAGTCTTATTCTGCTGGGATATGCCTAAGGCCTTCAAAAATGCAACTCTCTGAGATGGAATCTTTAGGAGCTCCAAGATTAGCACAAAGATTTATCATTTTACAATTGTTTATCATGAGACCCAATCAATCTTTAGCCTTGATTGATAAGTCTTGGATGAAGTTTGTTGCTTGCTCTGATTTCGATTTTTACCTTTTTTTTTGATATGTGTACCCTTTACTTCTATCAATATCTACAATTTTCTCTTGAGATGGCTTTTCGCCATATATCTGCGTGATAGGATCATTTTCATCACTGAAATTATTAATGGGGAAAGTTGAATGGATCATTTCCATACAATAATTTTCCTTTGGAAGAATTCTGATTAATATTATTTATTTGTTCATTTGTTTCCTCTTCTAAGATGCTTATAGCAATGCCACAAGAACTTTCGTCATAGAATCCTTCATGATCTCTACAGGATGGGACAAGCTGATCAACAACATTGGTAGATTGAAGCAGATTTGGTGGTCTTTGCTCATATGGAGGATTTTTCCTTGGCCATGCATTATTATGAAGCTGCATATTATGAGCTTGATTTCTCTCCATTTGAATTAGCCTAGCTTGCATAGCATTCATTTCTTTGGGATTCTCAATTCTCATTTCTTTGATCATTTGAGTTAATTTTTTAATTGGATTATGCTATAATTCGTTTACTTCTTTTCCCTTAGCTTTAACCAAACCTCTTTCAACACCAAGAATTTAAGACTTTCTTGATACTTTCTTACCCTTTTCCAATTCTTTAGCTAAGGCTTGAGTGACAACTAGATTATTTGGCGTAGAATGTCTCAACTCATAAGAAGTATCAACAACAAATGCATCAGGATACTGTTATAACAAAGATTTATCAGTTGGTTTGTAGTCTTGATGCATTTCCTGTAGAAAATTAATGATCCGCAGCCTAACTCCAGTGGACAATTTTGCATGTGTTCATTTGACCCAACCCACATGTTTTGTCATGCTGATATAAATTTCAGAATGCATTATTTGTAAACGTTCAAAGAGTACTTCTACTATTTAACACATTTCCTATCAACTATAATTAATGCTAAATTTGTGCAAGCATTCAAGCATGAGAGACACTTATTTTTGGTCAAGGTGACCCCGAAGAAACCCCATAGCCTTTTGGGGAAAACTAGTCTTCAAAGAATGATTTTATTGCTTGAGAAATTAGTCTAAGTACATAAAAAGATGGAAAAGATTGAATCCCTAACCCTAGGATTCAGTGGTTGAGATCACTTTTCCCAAATGATACCCCTCATACATTGGCCCAATTACTTAAAGCCTCCTAGTACTTTTTTCAAGCTGTATACCTTTTTCTAATTTTCTCATAAAGTGATTTTCTCAACTCACTTTAATATTAGAAAAGTGAACTATGTACTTTACACATAAAGTCACTTTATAAAGTACAAGTGACTTTAATATTAGAAAAAGTACATAGTACACCACTTTTAAGTATCTCTTGCACCCATGACATTAGTATAACTCTTAAATGTCACCAAGTCAAAAGTCATTAATGTGTCTACTAGGCTAAAAGGGATAAATGCCTAGTAACACCTCTCCTTGGTATTATTTTCAACATTTCCCTGACAATGCCATTGAACCTTTTGTTGAATTCCTCAACCGTCTCTTTTTCATTTTTCTTAATGGTGTTGATAACTTTAAGTAGTTATCTTCCTTCCCTCTTATCCTCATATTTATCTCTGAATGATTGATGATGGCGTGTAAGGAGTCAAAAGATCATTAGGCTTGTCCAAAAACCATTGCATCGCTTCTCCTTCTAGAGAAAGAACAAAGAGCCTCATCTTAACATCTTCATGATTATATGTAACTTTGTTAACATATTTGGCCAAGAACGTTGTAAATGCTATAAGACGGGCTTCAACATTGATCACATTATTCCCTTGAAACATAGGTATCTTGTCCAAACCAGAATCTGGAAGTTCATGAGGTTGACCCTAAATGTTGGCAAAGTTGCAAGGAGAAAACAGATCCATGATGTCTTGCTTGATGGGGTCAAGGAAAAGCAAGTGGATATCAGGGAGGGCTTCCTATTCAAGAAAGATTAAATACTCACTAGAATGTAATTTGTTTAACTGAGCTCTAAGAGCCTTTTTAAAATCAGGAGTGGGATTAACCAAGCTACCAAGATTTATTTTAGTATAAGCTCTTGTAAATGAATGAATAAATGGAGTCGCCACTCAAATAGGAAACTATTCTGAATGTGCAAATTGATGGGATCAAAGGAAAAGATAAAAACCAGAAAATGTGCAAATTGATGGGATCAAAGGAAAAGATAGAAAGGTGCCAAAAAATGTTGACAACTGTGGACAAGGCGATGAACAAATGAGAAGATGATGAGAAAGGATGTCAAAATGCCGAGAACAGAAACTTATCCATAGCAATGACGCCAAAACAATGTTGTCGCTCAAATTGTACACGTGGATGCAACAACTCTCAGGGCAGGGGCTGTCACTTTGATTTCGACCCCCTCTCCATTTAAGCTGTCTCCCTACAACAGGCTAAGGGTGGTTAGCCCTATAGATGAAATGATGAGTTCGAGAGACACAACTAAATGGCCTAGCAACTTTGTTGAATATAATTGGCAAGTTTAATTATTTAGTACAACTTGATTAGATTTATCGGAATTGTCAATTAGAGACCAACGCCTTAGGAGTCAATTTACTTGCACAATATAGATTAATTTCTGTAATATTCCTAATTAGCTATAGCTAATTGGAATATTCGATTTAGTTCAATTTTTGCCTTCTATAGTTATTTGTAAATAAAAAAGTGAGGAAGGGGGAACATAACTCACTTTAGAACAAAAGGTCACTTCCTAGGTAGCACAACGTTGTGACTTAAAGGGGAGCCAAGGGAGCCCAAGGGGGACACAGAAATGGAGCCCACGCAGACACATGGAGGAACTGCGCAAGAGGAAAAGAACATGTGGCAAGAGGGGAATCACGCAGGAGGAGGTGAGCCTAGGGATTGTGAGAGGCAGAGGCTATAAAATAGATAGGAGCCTCCTCATTTTGGATCATTCAGTTATGCGCATTTAAGGCTAGTCGTTTCGACTTCTGAGCACGCTGGCTGTTTAGCTAGTCTACAACACTGTTTAGTGCATCGAGTGTCTCCGTTCGGAGATCTACCCTTAGCCCCGGGGGACTTCGAGTGCCTGCTCGGGCAAGGTATTTCCATCAGTATTTCAGCAGTAGTTTTATTATCATTTCAACAGCAGTTTCATCAGCTTTTTGGAGGATTGCGTAACACTTGGAGAGGGACACAGTTCTTTTTGGTTGCACTGCTGGATTGGGGCTTGAAGGTGGATTTAAGCTGTGAGATAGAGCAGGGGTTCAATTGTTGTCTCATTGGAGGATTTTGGCAGGGTTTCTGGCAGTGTTTCAGGCAGAGTTTAAAGGGGTTTTCTTCAGTGGCAGCGCAGGGCATTGAGGAACTGCGCAGAACCCCAAGAGGGTGTTTTACGGGGGTCGGCCAATTTAGGAAAGCTTTCTGGGTTTTTCTGGTTTTCTTGAGTAGAGCCCGAATCCAGAGTTTCAGCTTTTTCCGAGGAGGGGAGCAGCCCCAAATCATCATTTGTTTTCTAGCAACAACAGCAACACAACAGCAACATCCAGGCAGCGAGGCCATTCTTGTCATTCTAAGAGTATTTCTTCACTTTCTTTGTGCAAGTTGAGGTGCCATATGTCTGATCACCTCTTGTATTTATTTTATTGCTTAGTATAATAAAATGGCTTAGCCTTTCTTGCTGCATTTCTTGTGTTTCTGCTCATATTTCTGGTTTATGTTATTATATGTTGTTTCACTGTTATTTATCACTTCTGGGTTACTATATCATTTGCACATACTTGGTTGGAGTTTGCTGGGGTTTTGAGGGTTATTCCGGGTTAGGAATATTACAATTTCCAAGTTATTGGATGAACAATTGCTGCTAGGATGAAAACTATCTTATATGAGATGCGACACCTAAAACGAAGTGAAATGCAAACTTTTTGTTAATTTTAAACTAAATGGCTATTCTAAGTGAATCCTTTCTCTCAACTGTTTTGAAGTTAGTCTCAAATGTAGGTTGTGGAGAGAAACCCAGGGGAAGAAGACTATGGCCATATTAATGATACCTACCTTGTGGTTCTAACTACTCGAGTACCTCCGACGCTGTAGGGACTATGGCCCTGGCGTCGACAAGGTTACCTTGTTAACCACAATTGCGGGTCTAAACTTCGCAAGCTGAGCAAGAAATGTGGTCCTATCTCCTTTCAACCAAGCTTATGCTTGAAAGTATTCCTCGAATGGTATTCAAGATACGAGTGATAACTTTAAGTGAGATTATTAAATGACCTTTAAGTACTTCAAAGTAAATTACTTAAGATTTAATGTTTATAATGTTCAACACTAGAGCATGAATGAAGTACTTAAAGTGAAATTACAAGAGCAAATCTCACTAAAGTGAAAGTGCCAATGAACCACTTGATTGGCTAATTAAAGTGCTTCAAAACCAATTTAAGCAATTTCCAATTGATTATTGAATCACAAGATTTATTCAGTGATTTAACAATATTGACAATGAAAAGAAAGAAACACCAATTCGATGTGCAAATTAGAAATCAAGTGAGACAAAGGGGTTGCTCAAAAGATAGATAAAGTGATTTTAGCAATTAGCCACCTCAATGTTCTTTAAACAATGACAACAAGGAGCAAAACAATATTATATCACTTTAGCAATTAGTCACAATGTTCGCCAATAAACAAGATGCTCTAAAAGTTACAGGAGAAAGGACAAGATGCACTTATGCAATATCAATAGATCTTTAGAGCATCAACAATACAACAAGACGTGCAATTAGATTCTCTTCACAAAGAGGTTGATTTTATTAGAGAACAATTTCATTAGATGTTGGGAACACTTATATGCAAATCTTGAGGTGCAAAATTATGCCAATGATGCAAAATGCAAAGAGTGACCAGCAAGACAACAATTATGATTCCACAATGATTAGTCCAAGCACTTAGAGCAAAACCCCACTTAAAATCACCTTGCCAAACAAAGCTTGTTGAGCCGTTAAACTACAATGATGACTTCTTAAGTATGTTAGAACTGTTTGGACCAAGATTTTAGCCTCAAGACTCAAATATTTCACTGCTGTTATAATTATATCAGACCTTATATCAGAGATCAGGTTTCCAAAATCACTTAGCACAGGTACAAGACAAGCACATGAGTTGATTAGCTTTATTAGATTAATGTGCAATGATTATACCTTGAGTGAAAATATGTATTAAGGTTATTTAATGTGTTTGGATCAGATTTATACCACTGTTATGCAAGTGCTTCAGATCTGCACATAAAACAGTGAGGAGGATAATGGGGTGAGAGAGCAAACCTTTGGACCTAAGGCTTTGCTAGATCACTAGTTGACTTCCCAAAGTGCAATAGAGTCACTTCAAACATCTGCAACACAAGTATTAGCCTTGAAAAATGATGGATCAACCTTCTTGTGACTGAAGCTAGGGCTTCTAGGACTGGTTGTTGAGGCTGGAGAAGAATTGAGCCCTTGAAAACTCCTTCAATTAAGGATGATGCGTCCAAAACCAATTGTTAGCTCAAAATTTCAATGGATCAGTGGCAAAGTAATCTATAAACCAATTTTTGAAACCCTTAACAACTTACCATAAGCCTGCAAAACAAGGATTAGTTTCAAAATAAGCTGCAAAACCCCACAAGTAAGCCAAGACCAGACTGTAACAAGGAGAGAAAGGTCCAACTAGGATTGCGGCCTAGGGCTAGAAGCCTTCTAAGGCGTGCGGCTAGGGAGAAAGCCCTTCTAGGGGCTGCGACTTGAAGGAAAAACGACCCTGAGGCTTTTGGCCTAGGGTTTCAATCCCACAATGGGCTGCCGCTAAGGGGAGGAGGCCTCTCAAGGGGCCGTGGCTCACAAGAACAAGGCCTTTAGGGCCTGCCGCGAGGATAAAAGGCCCTACAACGGTTGTGTCCAAGGGAAATAAGCCCTAAGAGGCTTGCGACTAGCCTCCAAGAAGGTGAGAAACCCCACGACACCCCTGCAAAAGAATTCGTCCCCCTGGAAACACAAATTTTTCATTGCAAAATCATTCCAAAAGGCCTCAAAGGGCTAGCAACCCCTTTCTTCTGGCTAAGCGTTGAGTTACTGGGAGTTGGGAAGGCTGGAACTTACCCTTGATGACCTAAATCAACATTCTTCTCTTGAACGAATAGCCCAAAAATCAATTGCTGCTTCAAACCCTTAAGCTATCACCTGCACAAATGAAATGGAGAAGATCCAAGAACCCAATATATACAAAAATCGAAATAAAACCCCAAAACCCCAATAATTATTTACAGAACTTCAAAAATAAACAAGGGTTAGTGGAAAAATAATTTAGAATATTTACAAAATAAAATTTGCTCTCATATCTAAAGTCCTAGTCATATCTCTGAAAATCATCTTGAAGGAATAGAGGACCTCAAGGACCCTACCTCCACTCAAAGAAGAACCACATTGAAGCATCTTGAAGTCTCTACATCAAAGGAAAGCAGGAAGAAGCATTGCCATCATCATCAAAAGAATCAAGGTGATCTCCCTCTCTTTTAAGAAAATATCACATCTCAAGTATATTTGAAGAAGGACATCTCTAGCAGAAGTATTGTCATCTTCATGAAAGCTATCATCGTCTATCATCAAAATCAAGAAAGGCATTAAGTTGACAATATCATCATCAAGGAACATCTTCCTTGACAAGCATCCTTATATCTATGACTAAATCTACTATCAAAATGACTTCTTTTTGCAAGGAGAGCAATAAATTGGTTGGATCATCAAATTTCCTTGCATGGAAGAAGAGGACAAATTTGATCCACATAGAAAATGAAGTCATTGGACATGTTAAGGGTTCAATCTTCAAACCACCAAAAGAAGAAGCTCAAGCTCTAACAAAGTACATGAAGAGGGAGACTTGGGCTCAAAGAATCCTTATAGAATCAATCATGTATTCTCTCATCCCCTATGCAACAAAATTGGAGAAGTCAAAAGACATCTATGACAAGCTGGTAGAATTTTTCTCCACAAGCACTGTACGAGAAGTGATATGTTTGAGAACTGAGCTATATAAGATGAAGGTATCAAAGGAAGAAGGGTTAGCCTGATATCTTATGAGGGTATCACAAATAAGAGACTAACTACAAGAGTTGGGGGAAATAGTGTCCGGAAAAGAGATGACCACCATGTTACTCAACGCACTACCTGATGAATGGGGAAACTTTGTATCAAGCATCTATGGAAAGAAGGAAGCCACCCCATTCAATGAACTCTGGTCATTGTGTAAGATTGAAAAAACTAGATTGAAGGAAAAAAGCAATGTAGGACCAAGCGAACAAGTTCAATCATTTACTGCGACGGCTAGGAGAAAAGGAAAGTTTGGGAAGTTTGGTCCTCAGAAAAAGAAGAAGATCGATATGTCAAAGTTCCAATGGTATGGTTGCCAGGATGGGCATTTCAAGGGAGATTATCAGAAACTCAAGAGGGACAACAAGAAAAGGAAAGAAAGGAATGAAGCCCATGTCACCGAAGAAGTGGAAGAACTTGAGAAGAAGAAATCAAAGAAGGAAGAAGTGAAAGATCTCTACTATGTCTAAGATAATCTTCTTCACTTACTTCTTTGCAGTGTTGTGAAAGATAGCTATCATGGTAGGAAACATTGTAAGTATGATAGTATGCATCGTATTAGAAGCATACGATTGAAGCAAGAGCTCTTGACATCATTATAGAAGCTTGAAAGAATAGCTGAAGTAGAAGTCTACATGGTTGTAGCAGTCCTCATGGAATGAAAGTAGCTCTTTGTAACCTCGTTGAAAGCATAAGTAGTATATATGAAGAAAGTCATCTATCATGATAGAAGATAGAAATAATTCATCATACATCATCATCATTAGAAGGGAGCATTTGCAGGATGAGGATAATCAAGATCCTCTGTCGAATCTTCATTAGAAGGTTCACCTCTACTTGGAAGAAGCAAGTGTCTCATTGATCATTCCACCTTGTGTGGAATCTATGGTTTAGAAAGAAGATGGTATGATGACAAAGGAGTGCAACATGTCAAGATGATTGAAGTACTTTAAATTAAGGAAAGGAAGTTGCTGAAGGAAGTCTAGATGACTAAAGGGAGAAAAGAGGTATGTATATATTTGATAGATTAAGTCATGTCATCACATAGTTGCAGATAGCGTGGGTGAATGCTCTATCTTATGAGCATAATCAAAGAAGAAGGATCTCTTCCTTTGGAAAGATGCAAGAAGGCATATACCTTGAACTAGTTCACATATTTACAAGATGAAATCAACATAATATATCCTCATATGGAATATGAGGTGGTTGACAAAGATGGAGGAATTGTGTATAGAAGTTCCCGGGGAACAATATGTGAAGAAAGGAAGAAGAATTCGTGAAAGATGCAACTATAGTCACATAAGATCAGTGCTCAACATCCTATGACTAGAAGAATTGGCTACTACATCTCTAGAAAGAAAGTATGAAGACTCTGATGAAGTTTATAAAGCTATGTTGCACGGAACTTCAAGGAACCCGTCGTTTCTGGCTATACTCGTACCCGAAACTTGACCATCATATAATCATCTATTAGAGTTAATATAGACTTGTTTTTCCTTCTAAATTGTCATCTATGGGTCTTATTCCCTTTTTTCTTGCAAGATAATGTGTTATTCACTTATTTATTTATATATGCATATATGGTGTTTCAGTTGATGTTTCGGCCGATGTTTCCGTTTTTGGGAGGTGATGTTTCTAAACGTACCCGTTTCGGACACTCCGAAACGTTTCGGCGTTTCGTGCAACTTAATTGTAAAGGAAAGAGACCCTTGACATTGAATGTCTTGGAGATGTATTTATGAATGTGCAGGATGTTGATGTTGCAAGCAAGTAGATGTCATGATGAAAGGCCATCATAAAAGGTAACTTTGATTTGATGTTCATTTTGATTTTTGAATAACATTTGGTTGGGTCAAAACAGGGTTATTGAAAGAAAGTTGTAGATGTCACCTACAACTAGTACTCATGAGAATGGATGGAAGATCCTAAAGAAACATGACTTGGAAGAGGTAGCTATATAAAGGAAAACCATATGTGTACTGGAAGATCACTTTATGATGAAAATAAGGATGACATGATTATTGGTTCAACCCTATGGTTCATTGAAGGAAAGTGATGGATGGCCGATGCCCTACAAAGAAAATTTAGAAGATGAAGGCTCCATAATAGAGAAGATAAAGTTTATGACATCGAAAGGAGGAGCCCTACGAGCAGTTGATAGTACTAGGATCTCTACCAAAGAACATATAACTGCTGTTGATATCAACTTATCGAGTCCCTAGTTAAGAGGGAGCTTGGACAAGTGCCAGGGTAAGAGGGAGCTTGGGTATATTCCTTTTTATAGGAACGAGTATAACTTCCCTAGTTAAGAGGGAGAGATAGACACATCATTCTTGTCTTCATGTTGTGAAGAAAGAATGGAGGATTGGGTAAGCATCTGAGATTGTTTCCGATACTCTTTGCAGATGTGGTAGGGCATCCAATAGGTAAGAGTAGTCGAAGAGGAAATTCCTTGAGGATATGTCATTCCAAATTAGGAATTGTCCTAAAAGGACATATCTTGTGAACACCATGTGGGGTATGTGGCTTGAGGGACAATGATGATGGTGTCTATCAGTCATTGGTCTCACCAACATTTTTCTCTGATCTTGTGGAAAGATAGAGCTGTTAGTCAAGGCCTTGCCATGTGACAATGTTGGTTGGTATGATGAGATGCTCTGGGAGAGATAGACACATCATTCTTGTCTTCAAGTTGAGAAGAAAGAATGGAGGATTGGGTAAGCATCTGAGATTGTTTCCGATACTCTTTGCGGATGTGGTAGGGCATCGAATAGGTAAGAGTAGTCGAAGAGGAAATTCCTTGAGGATATGTCATTCCAAGATAGGAATTGTCCTAAAAGGACATATGCTGTGAACACCGTGTGGGTATGTGGCTTGAGAGACAATGATGATGGTGTCTATCACTTATTGGTCTCGCCAACATTTTGCTCTGATCTTGTGGAGAGATAGAGTTGTTAGTCAAGGCCTTGCTATGTGACAATGCTGGTTGGTACGATGAGATGCTCTAGCATAAGATAAGGAAGTAGCTTGTGAGATGGCTTACCAATTCGACTCTTCTTATGAGAATTCTTTAGTTTGAGAATGTCAAAGTGCCTTGTATAGATTATGAATACCTCCCTAGTTAAGAGGGAGTGTTGAAATATGTAACTAGGTTCAGTCTTCATAATGACATATGTAATCATGATTTTATGTATTTGATGTAAAGAGAAAAATAAATTTATTATTGTCATTCTTGAGGCTTTGGTTTCATGCTCAAGAGAAATTTATTTTTAGGTCAAGCACCCATTGAGTGCTCTAGGGCTTGTTAAATATTGCAAAGAAAATTTTATTTGAGTCAAAGACCCTTCAAGACCTCGCCATAGTGCTAGAAACAAGTCGACCTATTAGGGGACTCAAGGCAGCCTATATATAAGAGCACTCAACCTCGTTCAAGGAAGCATTCATCTAGCAACAAAGAAGTTCGATCAAGGTAAGAAGGAGACCTAAAGAAGAGCGAGAAAAGGAAGGATAATTGAGAACAAGAAAGTCGAAATTTCTGATTTGTTTTGGACCTCATCTCCTCACACGTGCGAGATATAGGGCATCACTGTGCTATAGTAAATCCGAGTTGCAAAAGAAGCCGAATTTCAGTGACAAGAAGTCAAGTTTGCTAGCCGAATAATCAAGAAAGATAGGGCTGTCCAAGTGAAGAAGAGAAGAGAACAAAATCACCATAATTCTATCACACGTGCCACCTAGGGTTTCTGCAACAGGGGTAAAAAACTGTAGCTCGAAATTGCAGTCAAGTTGCAGGAATGGAATCTTGGTCAAAGGTGAAATGGAAGCTGCTAGAAGGCAAGTTTGACTTGGGTTGAGAAAGTGCTTCAAGGAGAAAGTTTGACTTGGTCTTGGAGGCGACTTGGTGAAAGGTCATAGGTCTTGGAATTCATTAATTGAAGTTCTATAAGAAGAGAAGAGTTCTTGTGGGTTTTCCTCTCAATAAGAGAGATTTTGGCCCTGGTTGATCGCCTATATCTTGTGTCCTTTTGTCTCATTGTTCTTTATTGTTTCGGTAGCTGTTTGATGATACAAATACTAATTATAATCAAGAGAAAGAAGAAGCTAATCAAGTTAAGTAATACTCATCACAAACAATTATCAAAGTAAGAGAAATCACCTAATCTTGCTGCCCCTAGATTTCTCAACATTCTGCAATAAAGAGAATAAATCAACATAAGGGAAAAATAGCTCTAGAGAGTGAAAACAAACGCAAGCATAGGTGCACTAGATAGAGAAATAAAGCAAGCACAAGAGAGAGGAACACTTTGATGGTGCCCTTAGGCATAACAATATATTAGTGATGGAAAATAATCCACCTGAATGAATATTACAAATGAGAATTGGTGTATATATACACAATATTGATTTTTAATGGATTATCTCAACAAACAATTACTTTTTATGATCTGATCTTAGGTTAATTCTTTCTTGCATTTATTATTTATCATAAAATAATTGCTCAGAGAATCACAATAGCAAAAACAAAAATGCCA
Source organism: Pinus taeda (assembly GCA_000404065.3). NCBI lineage: Eukaryota > Viridiplantae > Streptophyta > Pinopsida > Pinales > Pinaceae > Pinus > Pinus taeda. Next base: position 84,518 of record APFE031246013.1, read on the forward strand.
GCAGGATCATAAAGAGACATCCACACAAGAACACAATAATTTACCTTGGGAAATCCCATATGGGGAAAAATCCAACAACACTTCTTAGAGAAATCATTAAGTTCAATAGAGAAGCATAGAGTCATATACAAGGTCAAGCTAACCAATACTAAAACTAGGTCAAACCTAGTCCATTGGCCTTAGATCAAATCAACAATTTGCTCCACTAGTAGGTCTTCTTGAAAAGATCGATTCTGCTTCAGAGACTCTATCTTAAGTTCGACCTTTGTCAAGCCTCATATATGCTATTTTGCTTGCTTCAAAAATGTTACTTCCTTCGCCTTAGAGATGTTATTTCGCTAGCCTCAAAGATGACACTTCGTTGACCTCAGATATGATCCTTTGTTGACCTTTGAGATGACCCTTTGCTAGCCTTAGACCTCATTTTCGCTGATCTCAGAGATGACCGAGTTGCTTGCCTCTAGAAGTTGGAACCGACCTGAATTGATGAAGGGCCGACTTTACAATTGGAACCAAAATTTTGAGTTTTCATAAATTCAAAAAAATTAGTATTTGAGCCAATGTGAAGAACATGATTGGCATTTATCATTACATACATATCAAGGGCCGAAATGTTAATTATGAAGACCGACTATAGCTACAAACTTCAACACTTCCTCTCAGCGAAGGAGCTATTCATAATGACTATCTTGATATTCTCATGTTGGCAAATTTCTCTAAGGAAGGGTTATATCAATTCATCATTAGCATTAGCATCAACATCATCAACATCATCAACATCTATTGCCATAACTTAGTCAACAACTCTGAAATATGATAAATCATCAACATAACTAGTTGCCACAATTGGTCGGTACCATTGACCCATATTTTTGGTCAGTAATCATGACACATGGCATGACATTTGGCATCAACTAGTCATCATAACTTGGTCAGTACCACTGACCCATAATCTTGGTTGGTACTCCTGGCCTAGATTAGTGTTGGTTCATCATCTAGGTCAATTTCTTTGACTCGTGGTGAAACTCCAAAGGCCACACTCTACATGAGCAATTGGGCTTGGTGCTAAATGAGATCCTTATCCTTTCTGGAAAAAGTGAATCTTGACGTTGAAAGCCACACACTCAATTGAGTGATCCTGGGCTTCTAGGACCATTCTCCTCAATTGGTCAACATTTTTGACACAGAGAATGGCTATCCTCTACTGGACCATTCTCCCAAACAGGTCAACATCTTTAACACAGAGAGAATGACTGTCCTTAATTCTTATCATATCAACACTTTCTCTTACTGAGAGGTATAGGATCATTCATCATAAGAATGAGTGTCCTCTGATGCTGCTGTCTCATCACTCCCTCTTGTTGAGAGAGACATGCTTCCAAGCTTGTTCTAGGACAATCTACTTGGTGACACTGAAATCGTACCACTCTCTTCTTGTACTATGTCTTTTTACTAGATCTCAAAGTGCCTTGACCTATCATCATGTTGTCATTTGTACCTGATCAACCAATTAAATAACTTCTAAAGCCACACTACTTCAATACAAACTTCACTGGCTGCGATATACTTTGCTTCTGCAATGCCGAATGCGACAAATTTCTGTTTCTTCTGTCATCCAAGAAATCATAGCAGAGCCCAAGCTGAAACATTCCCCTGAAGTACTCTTCCTGTCATCTGCACTCCTTGCCTAGTCATAATTTGTATACTCCTACAGTTGTATATCACTGTTTGAGTCATATCTCAAACCATCACTGACTGTGCCATGAACAACTATACCATGTTGGTACTTCAACACATGTTGAGTAATATGCCTTGGCTCAACCATACACTAATATGCTTCCTTCTCTTGATCCATCATCTTGGCTACTTTCAGGTTACCCTAATTGGGTTTTCTTTCTAGAACACATCCTGCCATGGCAATTGTAGTTGCTCACTCTACCACTGATGCTATTAACATGCATCAACTATTTAGTAAAAATCATCAATTTAGAGATCAACTCCCTCTGAAGCTAAAGCAAGGGTTCTTGAAGAAGCCTTAAATGCTCCTTTTGAAACAAATCTCTCTGGTCAATGTTGCTCCCTACGAAACATGGTTTCTTCTGCTATCGTCATAAAACAAATCATATATAGGATCAACCATGATCCAAGTGTATCAAATTTAAGGAGCATGTACAAAGCCTTCTTTCTGCTTACGAGTATAAGACTTCTTCATGTACTTGACAAGCTTGAGGTAGCTCTTATGTACACTTCTTCTTTCATCGAGAAAGATGATTTCTACATCTGTCTGATGTTGTTTTCAACATAAATCATTAGGATAATACATTTTAACATAATTGTACTTGACAAAATGTCCCTTCATAGTCTTCTCTGTAATATTCCTAATTAGCTATGGCTAATTGGAATATTCAATTTAGTCCAATTTTTGCCTTGTATAGTTATTTGTAAATAAAAAAGTGAGGAAAGGGGAACATAACTCACTTTAGAATAAAAAGTCACTTCCTAGGTAGCACAACGTTGTGACTTAAAGGGGAGCCAAGGAGGCCTAAGGCGGACGCAGAAATGGAGCCCACGCAGACACATGGAGGAATTGCGCAGGAGGAAAAGAACACATGGCAAGAGGGGAATCACGCAGGAGAAGGTGAGCCTAGGGATTGTGAGAGGCAGAGGCTATAAAATAGATAGGAGCCCCCTCATTTGGATCATTCAATTATGTGCATTTGGAGCTAGTTGTTTCGACTTCTGAGCACGCTGGTTGTTTAGCTAGTCTGCAACACTGTTTAGTGCATCAAGTGTCTCCGTTCGGAGATCTCACCCTTAGCCCCGGGGGACTTCGATTGTTTGCTCGGGCAAGGTATTTCCATAAGTATTTCAGCAGTAGTTTTATTATCATTTCAGCAGCAGTTTCATCAACTTTTTGGAGGACTGCGCAACACTTGGAGAGGGACACAGTTCTTTTTGGTTGCAGTGCTGGATTGGGGCTTGCAGGTGGATTTAAGTTGTGAGATAGAGCAGGGGTCCAGCTCTTGTCTCATTGGAGGATTTTGACAGGGTTTCTGGTAGTGTTTCAGGCAGATTTTAGAGGGGTTTTCTTCAGTGGCAGCGCAGGGCATTGAGGAACTGCGCAGAACCCCAAGAGGGTGTTTTATGGGGGTCGGCCATTCCAGGAAAGCTTTCTGGGTTTTTCTGGGTTTCTTGAGTAGAGCCCGAATCCAGAGTTTCAGCTTTTTCCGAGGAGGGGAGCAGCCCCAAATCATCATTTGTTTTCTAGCAACAACAACAACATCCAGGCAGCGAGGCCATTCTTGTCATTCTGAGAGTATTTCTTCACTTGCCTTGTGCAAGTCGAGGTGCCATATGTCTGATCACCTCTTGTACTTATTTTATTGCTTAGTATAATAAAATGGCTTAGCCTTTCTTGCTGCATTTCTTGTGTATCTGCTCATATTTCCGGTTTATGTCATTATATGTTGTTTCACTGTTATTTATCACTTCTAGGTTACTATATCATTTGCACGTATTTGGTTGGAGTTTGCTGGGGTTTTGAGGGTTATTCTGGGTTAGGAATATTATAGTGCTATCAAAGCATAGATCTGGCTCAGCCTGTGGAGCTAGCAATCTATGACACCAGGGGAAAAACCCTACATTTGTTACTGAGGTAGGAGGTACAGAGACACTGGACGTAGGTTGGAGAATACCTACGGCGAGGGAGACTGTGTTCTTGTGGTGGACGCAGAACAAGAGGAGCTTGTGGTAGACGCAGAACAAAGAGAGCCAATAGTCGACGCAGAACAGATGGCCGACGAGGACGGGAAGAGATTTGCGGATATGCTCCTCAAATCAGTGCAGGATCTGTCAAGACAGATTGAGGTGATGGGGCAGAGATTCACGGCAGTAGAGGCCAGACAACGTGAGAGCCCACGAGTTTTTCAGATTGGTGAGGGATTAGGTGCATCCCATCACTTGCCAGAGCAGCGTGATACTGTGCAGTAGGTGGCCTCACATGCCCCTACACGCTCTACCATGCCCACTTTCTTAGGAGCAGACACGGGGGCCGTAGCCCAGCAGGATGCAGAGCCCGGACATATGGGCGATTATTTTGCAGAGTACCAGGCCTATGGGCAGGAGTTCAGGGAAGCCCTCTCATTCAGAGATTTTGTTCAGCTCCAGCGGGATAACAGACCCCGCGACCATCACAGAGGGTATCGGCATTACCGTGATGGCGATACCCACTGTGCAGCGAGTAGATTCCACTTGCCTACATTTGATGGTTCATCAAACAGTTCGACAAAGTCTTGGGTGGAGAAGCTGGACATTTATTTCCAGCTTAACCAGATGTCAGAGGCAGAG
>APFE031246015.1:2332-39545 GCA_000404065.3 Pinus taeda
CAAGAAAACAAAATATTATTTTTTCAACTACTAATTAAATAAATCTGTACCAATTCTAAACAAATTAAATCAGAAATAAACCAAAAAACTTTTTTAAAAAACACTTAATACTACTAATTTGTTTTCCAAATTTATAACGAAGATTGTTTCCCGTCAACCTGCCAAGGAAATTAATTTCACCACGGCCGGCCGAAAGTGCGCGACCCGCAGCCAACGTCTTCATACTTGGAACGTGACCACGCAAGCGAAGTAGGTACCACATTGCTAAAAAAAAATTCATTTCCGTGACGAAGATAGAACAGTTACATTAAGTTATTTTAGTAGAACTGTGGCTTTGGGAATATCAACAATAGTGCAAGGTCAAATATTTAACCTTGCTGTTGTTCATATCTGACTTTGATCAGGACATTTTCAAAATTTGTAATTAAAATATTTATTTGGATTATATTCTTTCCTGGAATATTTCAAAATTTATTAATTAATAAAAATAAAGATATTTCTAATAAAATTATTTATCTCAATTACAAATTTCCCAAATATATTTAAATCTATCAAATAACCGGGATAAGGATGCCTAGCTGTGGCTTGTTTGGAAAGAAATTGAAAGTTATTAGTTTTTGTTAAGTGGATTATATAGAAATTGATTATTGAAATTAATCTATTTTTTTTAATCAATTATAAATATTAATGTCAATGATTAAGTTCAAAAAAACAATTTATTAATATGTTCAAATATTATTTTAAGGAAAATTTGTTATACTTTGGTAATCATATTACCATTTTTGTAGATCTATCACTTCCGTATTTAAATCTAAATATGTTTAAAAGTTTGAATTGCTGTAATTGTTTTTGACAGTTATAATATAAAACAAAAACTACTACATAGTAACTAGTATGAGAGGTTTAGATTAAATATAGTTTAATTAAACTAAAAAATAATAAAGATAAAAAATTCATCACAAAAATAAAACAACTAATAATTAACACTATATCATTAAATATGAAATTATAGAGAAAAACCTATATTTCATAAAAATAAAAAAAAAAATAATTAAAAAAACCCGGAAAAAACCTCTTAACTTATAAATTGATGTATTTTTTATTAAAAACCCATTTATATATAGATAAACATTATTATACCTAGATTTTACAATACACTTTTTCTTTTAACAAAAGGCTTCTTATTATGTTCAATTAAAAATACTGAAATAAAAATGGGCAAAGCACATATATACCAGTAAATTCTTCTTACCAGTTCTACCAATTCCTTAGATATAGGTCATCCTAGGTTCAAACCAGCCCAAAGACATGAAGTAAAGAGTTAGTCAGTGGCATCCAAAGAAGTCAAACTCGAAAGTCCCACCTGAGTTTGGTATCCATATACGGAGGATAATTTTGGTCTACTTAATATGTTATCTTCCCAAAGATTAACCTCTTGTCCACCCCCTGGAATTCTGGATGTATCAGATTGAATGAGGGGTATCTTGCTCGAATCTGAATCTGGGATTGAAGAAGTTGTTGGTGAGAAGTATTCATATATTTTCCTTTAATGACATTCTTCCACCATGCAGGTCCTTCAGTGACTAGTATCCATATAATTTTTGCTCCTAGTCGGCTTCCGTTGCGTTCAGTCAAAGGACTGAGTTTTTGATGATGTGTCTTGATGTTCTTAAGATTGGAGTTGAATTTTTGATGAGTTGTTTTGATGTTCTTAACATTGGAGTTTTGATTGTATATTAATATCAGAACGTTTTATGAATATAAGTTTGTAGATTAAGTTAAGAATAAAAAATTACATTTGTTTTTCTAATTTCATATTATTAAGATATTTAAATTTTTTAATTTTTTATTTGGAATTTAGTTTTTTAAAGTAAATATAGAGATCTAAATTTTAAAAGTTCACTTAACAACAATATATTAATATTTTATTTTCTTTCAAATTGTAAAATATAATGATTGTCTTTATTTGTATTTTTTTCTATCTGATATTCACTTATAGCGTTTTCTTTGCAACATGTGGTACAATTGCTAATTAATATCTACCAAATCATATTTCACTTTGCATGGAGTGATGACCTATAAAGATTCTGAAGAGACTTTTACTACAAAAAATTTGTTGCTCATAAAGCAAATTTATTTGAGTATGCATAAATTATTTTATGTTTTATTTTTTCTAAGATTTGTTTGAGGATATATCTATATTATTTTTACTTACTTAAAAATTTGCTTTTGGATTTTCATGTTAATATAAGTTTGATCATTTTAACGTTTCTTTTGTTTTGTTTGTTTTATAAAAGTAAATTAAAATAGTTGGTCAATATGTTGTTATTTTAATTATTTTTGGCTTTATTAAATAAAAATGGTTGATAAATGTTGATAGATATTAATTCATAACGATAATAAGAACATAACATAGTTCCATAATTAAAATAAATCATAAACATTAACTAAATTATTGTTATTGTTAAAAAATTAATATACTAATAAATATTATACATTAAAAAACATATATTAAGAAAACATAGTAAACTAATAATAAGTAATAGAACTTTACTCAATGTTTTTTTAATTAATTTAAAAAGTAAAAAAACCATATTTAATTGAAATAATTTTTCTTCTTTTATTCTCACTATTATTGGATAGATATTTCATGGAGATTAAATCCCTACTATCCATCTAATAATTATGGATAATTAAAATAAAATTTTAGAAACCCTATTCCAAAATAAACAAATCTATCAATATAATCACTAAACAATTACTTCAACTTAATTTTTAAACCAAATTAACAATATCAATATAATCACAAACAATTTCTCCAACTTTATTTTTAAACCAACCTACCAATTTATTTACTAGGATCGTATTTTATGAATTTACCATATTTTTTTACTCATTATTAATATCTAACTTTATATTTATATTTAATAATAAATATTTTATGCACGCACCTTATAAATGCCTTTTTTTATGTGTGTCTCCACTAAGAGCAGAAATGCATTCTATATATGTTGTTTCGCGTGAGCAGTGACATAGATAGTAAATGGTTCACTGAGTGTAGATATATGCATCTCGCGGCTAGCTTTCATCACTGCTGACTGTTATTTTTAATTATTTCTTGTCGTCTTTGGAATTAGTTGCAGAGTGTTTGTATCATCCATTTATATATAAATACAACCAACCAATTAGCAAAACATTCATTCTTACTGTAATAAATCAATATGTGCTTACCTGCAGGGCAACAGATTTATGTACACATTTACTATGGCTAGTTTGCAATCAATACTCTGTAACTAGATATATAGTTTTGGAAATGAGTTAAATTGAACATTATTTTAATTTAATTAATAAAATAGAAAAATAGAAAGGTAAAAATAGTTATTATGGTAAGGAAAAAGTCTTTTATCTGTTCAAGAATCTATTCATTAATAAATCATTACCTCTTTATCAAAGAATTTATTAACCGTGAACTAAATATTTACTTAAATACATCATGATTAATATTTTTCTTAAAAAACTATTAAAAAAAAAAACCTATATCCAATACTTGATACTTTATATTTAACATAAATCTGAATCGAATTATCGTGTGATCCTCACCGTAAGGGGCTTCCACAATTCGAGTGAAGATAGGAATTAATTACTTGATCATTCATGCAGAGGTTCTATTGTTTGGATGTGTGGTTTATGCACACATTCTAGATCAGCTAAGGAAGAAGTTGGACAACAAAGGGGAGAAATGTATTTTCATTGGATACAGTGAGGAATCCAAAGCTTACAAGTTGTATATCCCATTTACCAAGAAGTTCTTTGTGAGCAGAGATGTTCAATTTATTGAAGAGGAAGCTTGGGATGGAAGCATAGAGAAAACAGTAAATGTTAAGAACTGTTTGTCTCATGATGAAAATGATGATGAGATGGCTGAAATGCATCCCCAAACAGTAGCGCCAACACAAGGGCAGCAAGCAACACCCTTGAGGAGAACTGAAAGTGCTTCTCCAAGCACACCACAAGGAGGAAATTCAAGTGCATCTTCAAGCACTTGCACACCAAATGAAAGAGGTAAGAAGTTCAGAAACTTGAGTGACATTTATGATGAAGGAATGAACTCCTTATTTGCCTTGTATTGTCATGTTGATGATCCTATTCATTTCGAAGATACAATTAAAGATAAGAAATGGATAGAAGCTATGGATGAGGAAATGAATGCCATAGAAAGAAACAAGACATGGGATTTGGTTGAGTTATCAAAAGATAAGGAAGTCATTGGAGTTAAATGGGTCTATAAGACCAAGTGCAATGCTGAAGGCAAGATAGAAAAGCACAAGGCAATGCTGGTTGTCAAGGGATACAAGCAGCAGTATGGGAGAGATTATGAGGAGACTTTCGCACTGGTTGCAAGAATGGAAACCGTGAGAGCAGTGATGTCCATAACAACACAAAAAAAGTGGAAAGTTTACCAAATGGACGTGAAGTCAGCATTCCTAAATGGAGTGTTAAAGGAGGAGGCCTATATTGAACAACCTCTAGGCTATGAGAAGAAAGGCCAAGAACACAAAGTATGCAGATTGAAGAAAGCTCTTTATGGGGTGAAGCAAGCGCCAAGAGCGTGATACAGTAGGATAGATTCCTATCTACTGGAAAATGAGTTTGACAAATGTGAGGGAGAACCCACCGTCTACATCAAAGAAAATGATGGTAAGATTTTAATTGTAGTATTGTATGTTGATGATGTAATTTTTTCAGGTAATGATGACTACTTCATTAAAAATTTCAAATCAGTTATGAAAGAAGAATTTGAAATGACTGACATGGGTTTGCTGAGATACTTCTTAGGAATAGAAGTAGATCAAAATGAAAATGGAATTTTCATCTCACAAGCAAAATATGTAAATGAAGTGTTGGGCAGATTTAATATGCAAGAGTGCAAGGCAGCGATCACTCCCACAGTAATGGGATTAAAAATCAGCAAAGAGGACAAACAGCAAGGATTTTGATCCTAGCTTATATAAGAGCATAGTTGGCAGCCTTATGTATTTAACTGCAACTAGGCCGGATATAATGTTTGTTGTTAGTTTAATTTCCAGATTCATGGAGAGGCCAAAGGAAGCACATTGGCAGGCAGCAAAAAGAATTTTGAGGTATGTTAAAGGTACTAAAAGACTTGGGATTTTATATACTACCTCAGAATGTTCAGATTTAGTTGGATATACTGATAGCGATTGGGCTGGAAGTGTAGATGATCGGAAAAACACTTCCAGTTATGTCTTTCACATGGGTTCAGGAGCCATTTCATGGGCTTCTAAGAAACAGCCTATTGTAGCATTGTCTACAGCAGAGGCAGAATATGTGGCAACTACAGCAGCAGCATGTTAAGCAATTTGGATGAGAAAAATGTTGAGGAGCTTAGGCTAAGAGCAAGCAAAAGCAACAGTGATTTTTTGTGACAATAGCTCATCCATTGCATTATCAAAGAATTCAGTGTTTCATAAGAGAACGAAACACATCGACACAATGTTTCATTACATTAGAGAATTGGTAAGCAATGGAGAAATCACTTTACAACATTACAGGACTCAGGAACAGGTAGCAGACATTCTGACAAAGCCATTGGATCAGAAAAGCTTTGAATTTTTGAGGAAGTGTTTGGGTATGACTGTTAACCTAGCAGTTGAAATTAAAGGGGAGTGTTGAAAATGTAATTTCAACTGCACAACGGTTGAGCCGTGCAGCAGCATGGAAACATCGCCGACGAGCTATCGCCAATGGACCGAACCCGACGACGGTATTAATTCCTTTTGATAGATTATCGGGTCCATAGCATTATCGCATCGACATTATCAAAGAAATCGAAGCTTTTATGTTTGCGATGAGCGATCGCCGATATCACTATCAGGGTATCGCTATCGGTGATAACAAAGGGGCAGGGTTTACCATGAGTTATGTTGCGACCCGATAACATTATAAATAGTTTTTGATAAACTTTCACTGCAGGGCATGGAGATTGCGTGGAGTAAAACAAAGTTTTAGTTGACCGCCGATATTTCATTAAGGCATTTAATGAATTCCTCCTGGTCGTAAATAGTTGGTAGAAGCCTTTAAGTTTTTTTTAATTTCTTTTACGTCACGTAAAATAATAATGTTTACTTTGGTAGACATTTTTTTTAACACATATGAAACATATATGATATGTTTTTTTTGTTCTGTTGACACGGATATGAAAAAAAAATTGAAGTTTGCATAGCAGTCCCAGTGTGAAGGCAAAGAAAAACGAAGATGAAGATTTTGTAATGTAATGTGAAATGAACGCACATCAGTGCGAGTAGAGAGAACAGGGGAGCAGCGTGAAAGTTTTTTATGTGTTGATTTCGTATGGTAAGAAAAGAATGCACAACAGTGCAAAAACAAATTTGATGTAAATCATATGTATTGTAATGTAATGGCTTGAGTGCTGGAAGTTTTTGTAATATGCAAAGTGCATAATGTGATTTTTATTTTTACAGCAGTATATGCAAAAGGTTTTTACAGCAGTAAATGTAAACAAAATTTACACAGCTGCGTAATTTTTTTTTTTTATAAAGGAGACAGATTAATTTTGTTAAAATGTTTTGGTGAATCCCTCTGAGTGAAAGAAGATGAATCTTGTATCACGAATTTTGTTTTAATGAATACAAAGATATTGTGAGTGTATGTAATGCTCTGCTCAGAAATATTTTGAGTGAAAGAGGATGAATCTTGTATCAGGAATTTTGTTTTAATGAATACAAAGATATTGTAAGTGTATGTAATGCTCTGCTCAGAAATATTTTAAGCTTCCCTGTGTTAAAGATCCTGAAGAAAAACAAAGCATTGTCTTTGTGTGCAGTTTATGTTGTGTTTTTGAGATTTTGAAAGAAAAATCCTCAACATCCCTGACTCAGTTGTCTGGAAATGGTGACCACGTGACGTCCTTATCAGAATACACTTAAAAAGTTTTAAGTGTGTATCACGTTCTTAATAAAATTATAGTTCAGTGATGGGTATTCTTCATCTTGCTCCAAAGTTCACAGAATTTAAAATATCTCGACAGATTATACGGTCATAGCTTGTCCTTACTCCGATTTAAAAGGTAAAAGGATGTTGACGGATTGATTATAGGCTCATAGCTTGTTCTTGCTCCATTTTAAAAGTGAAAGGATGAGCACACGTGTTTTTATAAATGGTCAAAGTTTTAAAAACGATGGTAGGACAGATTGATTATAGGCTCTTTTCCAAAATAACCAATTTTTTCAAATTATTAAAAAAAAAATCAAATAACTATATATTAAAAATGATAAAAATATATTAAGTACATAAATAACTATATATTAAAAATGATAAAAATATATTAAGTACATAAATAATAAGATCTTCAGGGAAAAAAAATGGATTCTTGCAAGTGGAGGAATTGCTCGGAAAATCAAAATATATTAACTACATAAATTAAAATACATTGAGTACATAAATTATAAATACTTATTGCATTCAAAATATAAATATACTTCTTGTTTTAGTTGTTAGGTATTGGAGTTAGATCGGTGGATTCCCCTGAGCCGGGGAAGTGGTGGTTAACGTCATCAATGACCTCGAGTTTGCTTTAAGAAAATGGAGGTAATGGAAGAGGCCAAACGGTTAAGGAACAAGGACAGAATCATTCATTAAAATATTTGCAGTGTGATTTCTTTGTGTATGCAGTCGTCTCTACATTCATACCGTACTGTCAATTGACCAAGTTTAATTATTCTTAATTGTTGAATAAGAAAGATATAAAAAATGTCAAAGTTTTAAAAACGATGGCAGGACTATATTTCCAGTATGTCACCATCGATCTAAGTAGCACTATATTTCTATTATGTCACCGTCTATCTAAGATCCAGATCCATGGACAATAATAAATGTATTTTTCACCATATAAACTTTGACCAATTAAACTAACACTTAAGAATAATCACATTTATTTATTATCATTTTAATTTTTTAATTAAAAATAATTAAAAATGTTTATATATTTAAAATTATATATTATTTTAATAATTTAAAATTAAATATTTACAAAATAAAAATAAGAATTTTAAAAAATATTTATATAAATTAATTTTCAATTTCTAAATATATATATTTTTGCTAAATATAAAATGACAAAAATAATAAAATAAGGTTATTTATTAAAAAAAATACCCACACTCATTTTTAAGATTCTTTATATAAAATATAATTAATAATTTTTATTAAACTATTTAATATAATTATATTAATATTTTAATATAAACTAATTTTACTAGATCTCAATTAATTTAATCTAAATCTACACGTAAAACAATAAAAAATAAAATATTAATAATTATAATTTGCTTTTGTAACATTAAATTAATTTAATGATATTATACATCACATTATCATCATTTTAATTAATTATATACAAATATTCCAAAATCATCTCATTTAAATGATTAAAACTTTAAATCTGTGATTATGATCGTTAGGAAATTTAAAGTTTAAATCAATAATTATAATCATTTGTAGGAAAAAATAAAAATATATTGTATTAATTAAAAAGTAAATAAAATTTTCAAATAAAATATTGAATGAATTATTCGAAAAAAAAGGAGACATTTTTAATCTTTGGATTGCAGATTCTCTTAATAGATGTACAACAGTTAGGTCACTTGCTTTAATTTGACAAATTTGTAGATTTGTTTCAATTCCATGTTGTGAGTGATGAAGGGAACCCCTGCCTTAAAAAAGGCCTTCCCCGTGATTATTGAACATGAAATTTAAAAATAAATAAAATATCAGTTTTTTTTCAACTTTTCACGTTATGTTTTTTAATTTACTTTTGGTTTTTTTGTTTTTTTGTTTTTTTTGTTTTTAATGTCTATAATATTCACTATAGACCTTTCATTGTTCCGCTAGGATGCCTTAGGAAGCTTCATTTCTTTAATAATGATTTTTAAGATGGGAAGAACTCATTGAATAATTGGATATTTTTTTTATGGAGTTTCAAAAAAGATAGAGGGGTGGCAGGAGGGGGAGGTATTCTTTTAAATATCAAGGAAAACCAAGAAGTCAAACAATCTTGTTGGGATGTATGGGCTCTTTGTTGTATTCTATTTGCAAAAAGAAAGGGAACTATCTAAGATAACAACCATTCCCTTCTCACCATTTGACATTTACAAAGAGGATCTCTTCGCTAGAATAATCATGTAAGCCTTCTTTTTCACAGACATCTTAATTCTCTAGACTATTTTCCTCAGAAGACCTATCATATCATGAGAAGCATCTTAGTATTCTAGACTACTTTACTCACAAGACCTATCATATCGTGAGAAGCCAAAATAAGGAAGTAGATGCACAAGAAAATGAGGTTTGTCTCCTAGAGGCATGAAAAATCATCATTAATGGTTTGTTTGGATGGAAATTTATTCCATGATGAATTCCTTCTGTTTTTCTACTCATCCTATCAATATTAGTGCCTATGGGTATGTCAAATAGGGAACAATCATCTTGGAGGATATCAAGGCCAACTACCTTAAGCCCTCCACCACTCCTAACATTGGTAGTTATATGACAATTGTTTTGTTTTGTGGGCCTGTTGTCATGGTTGAAGTGGTTGGCGAAGGGCTAGGATGCCATCCGAAATCATGGCCCTTAGATCCCTTTCATGTGGCAAGTTCATCCTCCAGACAATACTATAAACACTTTTTTTCCCTTGTACCAGATTTCTTGAAGGCTTCGGGGTGGTGGGTGTTAATGAAATTCAATGTTGGTGAGATCTATATTGGGTGTGATCTTTCAAGTCCTGTGATTAAATTCATGGATGTTGTTAAGTTGTTGAGTATCCAAGATTCAAGAACCATGTGTCTATATGGGAGTCGAATTTAATTTTCTTTGTGTAGGGGGGCTCTTCAATTTCATGGAGGTTCTAGTCATGAGGTTGAACCAGAAAGCAACAAAAGACATTGGCCCTATGTGGTGAATGGATCCTTTCATTGCAAGTTTAGAATCATACCCTTGCTCAATTTCACAACCACATTTCTCTTCTACTCAATGAGGATTTATGAATTATTCTTCTTTGGTTCGTCTTTAGTCTCTTAGGAGGTTCAGGGGGGGATTTTGGGGCCCTTATAAGCGGAGCTGTCCTCCTCTCTAAAGAATACGAGGTCCCTTTGTCGTCTTGTGCACTTCCATCCTACCATACTCTGAAAATGGTGGTTCTGGGCTATGGAAGCAGTCACACAAGAGTTTTTGTAGAAGGCACCTTACCACTTCACCACATTATTGCATCATGGTTCTTAATAATTTACAATCTATTCAAGAATAGGACTAGAAGTCCATAGCAGAGAAAAATTGTGCTTTGTAGAGCCATTGAAGAAGAAAAGGTAGCATACCTTGTGATAGAGGACTTCGAATGAGAATGAGTGATCTACTCATTGCTACCAATGGTTTTGTCCAAGCTATAATTATTGGGTATGGAAATTTTGGGTTCATATATAAAGATTTTTTAGCACTGGGGAAAGTGGTGCATGTGAAGAAGTTGGGTATGGATTCCTGCCAGGAATATAAATCCTCAAAAGAGTCAAATATCTACCCAGGTAGCTGGGACACTAGGATACATTCATCCAGAATGTTCTAATGGATACATTTTTATGAAGCAAGTCAATGTTTACAACATTGAAATGTTGATGATGGAGATTTCCAATGGAAGGAAGCCTAACCTTTGCATCTAGGTTTCATTGAATCTTGTCTCTAATGTTTGGGTCCATATATTACCTGCTTGTACAGACCCATATCCACAAGATAGTTCAATGGAAAGTAAGTGAGAAAATTTGGCAAAAGCCAAAAGAATATATGAACTACTATAGTATGGAAATAAATCATATGGTTATTTATGAGCAATATAAACGCTGACATAAGTCCATATCAGTCTTCGAAAGACAATTGACATGTAGGATAAAGATGAGTTTGCAAAACCTAGAAAATGGAACAAGAAGATGGGAACAAAGGGAAAAATTAGAACACACATGTCTTCTATGTGATGAACAATCCTTTGAAGATAAAACTTGTTTGCTGCTAAATAATTCCAAATATGACAAACTTTTAGTCCAAAGGGCCAAATGCTTCGTTGAATTTTCTAGCAAACATATAGGAAGCTTTCCCAAGGAGCTGTAGTTTTTTACAAACATTCAATCCAAAGGGTGGAATTCTTTGTTGAATTGAATTTTCTAGAAAACATATCAGAAGCTTTTTCAATGAGTTGTTAGAATATAGAGAAAAATTATTTTTCTAGCACAGGAACAAATGAAAAGTTTATAAATATATTGATATACAAGGCAATTTGAGGGATATATATTTGTATTTATATCACATATATTATAAAACTAAATATAACAAGATAAATTTCATGGAATCTATTTTTATGATGTCCCAGAAATTTGTTTGAGCTCTTCCAGGATGTTAATACAAGTTTGTTTCATTTAATTTCAAATTCATTTGTTCAACTCATTTCTTGGGTCATTTATACTTTTGCCACATTTCCTCTCTATAGATACTACTTCCAAAATATAATCTTTAACTTATTAAATATTTCCTATGACAAAGAGACTTCAATAACTAATTTAAATTCATAGTCCTCAAAAGCCTTGTCAAAGTCTCGCTTCCTCTTCAAAACAATTTGTCCACTAATTTCTTCGATTTATATTTTGAGTTATTTTTTATTTATATTTTGATACAACGAACTAAATTGATGAAATTTTCGTGATTTTGTTTCTAGAATCCAAATTTAAACTTAATTGGCATAGTCTTCACTGTTGGACACAAAAAAACTTGCAATTTGTGCATAAAGGATCCTTCTATTAATACAGTTTTGTGCAAGTTGAAGTATACACTGGTAATACTTATTGAATATTTAGTAATTTTGGTTTTTGTGCTTTTAGACAAAATGATATTATGCAATCATAAAAGGAGTAATTTTTTTTTATCATTGATGTAGCAAAATTGTTAGTGATGCATTTGTTTTCCTGCATACTTTAAATTAATATGGTTTATTTTGATGAAATGAAACCAAACAACATGGAGGTCCTATGAAAACTGTTCTTGAAAGCACAAGAAGCATTGGCTTTGTTCAAGTCAAGAGAAATCATTTTAGCATTTCAATTACTATGAAGGAAGACAGGTTCTCTAATTGAGTGAAATGGCTCGGTGTGCTCCTATTTTCATATTCTCAATCAGAATCAAGTACCTACATATTTTTCAAGAGGAAGTGGGAGAGTAATCGAGATGGAATTAGCCCCTGCAAGATGATGAAGGAAATAATCTGGTGATTGATTGAATTTATAGACACTCCTTATTACCCTACAAGGACTACAAGGATAGTTACTGCCAGCAAAAAGAAATTGGCTTCTAATCATGTGAATAAGCCCACTCCCTATGAAATACCATGGAAAAAATGTTTCATTTGGTTGTTAGAAATATCATGGAATGGTTTGAAGTTCCACACACGTAGAAGTTCTTTTAAGGCATGGTTTTCATTTATGCAACAATTTGTATGATGTTGTATTAACACAATAGTAATGCATTGTAAGCATCTCTTTTCCAAGCCATGATAATACATGTTCCTTTTTTTTACGTATTAAGTCACTCTAGAAAGAGATCTTGTTAGAAGAGTAATATGGATACTAAGTCCAAAGCCGATCAACAAAGCTAGCTTTTGTAACAAAAGAAAACAATATAATTAGGCCAAATTCAAAGCTATTATAAGGAGATCTAGATATGCATATGTAACATTTTCTATATGAATACTGAGTTCAAAATCGATAATTAAAGCTACCTTTTATTTATTTCCTTTTGTAACAAAAGAAACCAATATAATCATGTAGAATTCAAAAATATTATAAGGAGATCCAACTATGCATTTGTAACATTTTCTCAATTCATTCGATCAAGTGAAATATTTAACTTTATAGTCTTGATTTGAATAAAAAGGACTTCGCATGGGTCTTTGAGAAGCTAGACACATATTTTTTTCAATCTTTACAAAAGTTCACATACAAACAACATTTTTTTAAATAACAACCTCGATAAGCTACTAGCTTCGTGGAAGAAAAACATAAATTCTTCAACATATTCTAAAACCTAAATTCTTCCTCATATTGTATGTCAGGATATGCATGTAAGTAATTTGTGTTGAAATAACATATAATATTGTATGTTAGGATATGTATGCAAGTAATTTGTGTTGAAATAACAGATAGAATTAGGATAAAGGATTATTCATAAATAAATGGTTCTACACTAGAAAAGTGTATGATTTGAGTTCAAAAGAAACACTATCTAAAACTCCAGATATTCAAGATAGTCCAAAAATGTTGAACTTTTAGTCACTTGAAAGCCTTTACCTACCTTTAACAAGATTACCTAAAAATTGTAGATTCAGAAAGACAAATCATTATTAGGCAGCCGGTGCAATCATAATAGGAACTGTACTCTTATAATTATCATATCAGTAGAAAATCCCACCTTGGTATTTCATAGAGTACAAATTGACTTATAAGAAGAAATACAATTATCAATTGCACCATGAATTTTTTAGTGCTATGCAACCATGCAATTGATATCTAAAATATATCATTGCACTAACTCATAAGTGCTTCATAACATTGAAAAATATAGTAGTTGTTAATTATACCTCAATAAATTGCAAAATTAAGGGAATTGATTAATACTCAAAATGTTGTATAAACATACCAATGGGGCATACAACAAACAATGACAAGCTGTTATGTTAAGGCCCTTTGTGCTATAAAGGTCACGGATTCAATTGGAAGGGAAGGACTAGCAGAGATATGATTATAATGATGATGGTTCTCAACTGGAATGGAAGGGAAAGACTAGCAGAGATATGATTATAATGATGATGTTAAGCATGTTTTTGGGTTGTTGAATATTTTTGTATATTGTAAAAGCCTCACGTATATAGTATATCCTTCCTTCCTTCCTTCTAGTGTGAGAAGAAAGTACATCCCACGACTTGTATGGTCTCATTCATTCTTGCATCATCATATCATTTTTATACTTTAAATCTTTTGTTTTCATTAATGAATGTGTAAATTTTTAGATTTTGAAACTACTTGTTTAAGGTTACTAATATTCTATGCAATATTGAAAATCCAAGTCTTTTGTTTCTTATTTGGTTTAAAATTAAAGAGCTCCAATTTAGTGAGTTAAAGTGGAATGGACTCTTGTAAGTCTTTTGTTTCTTATTTGGTTTAAAATTAAAGAGCTCCAATTTAGTGAGTTAAAGTGGAATGGACTCTTGTAAACTCCTATTGACTAAAGGAGAGAGCTTATGGGTTTTGAGGAAGACATGTTGCAACAACATTAAGATTTCTCTTTCACTCAATCTAGGATAATGTCTTCGTTTATGCTCCCCTTCCATGTGTTATGCATGTGCTGTCCACTCAATGATACACAATGGCACAAAAATAATAGAATAAATAAAATTGTATAATTTTTTTACCTATATCATTTCTTTTTCCTTTACTCTTGCCTTACCATGTTTCCTTTGCAACATATGGTGCAATTGCTAGTGTATACTACTATTGAACCTTATAATTACCCTCTCCTTGGCCGTTTTTCTCACCTTTTTCCCTCACTTTCTGGTAAGATTACAGACCCAATCAATGATAAATGCTAAGTTTTGTCTTAAGAAAAGCATTAAAATGATTGCCATATTATATTTTCATGTTCTTGCTATTTGAGTAGACCCAATCAATGATAAATGCTAAGTTTTGTCTTAAGAAAAGCATTAAAATGATTGCCATATTATATTTTCATGTTCTTGCTATTTGAGTAGATTTTTGCAATTTAGCTATAGAACGCAGCCTATTCCGCAGTTAGCTGTGGATTCCGTAGCTACTCTCATGGTTTGGTAGGTTCCAAGTGTCAAATGAAGAATTGGGCCACATGGGAATTTCTAAAATCATCTCCACATGGATTCTATCCTATTTACTCAGTCGAGATTGACAAAAAAGCGAGCCTAAAATGACGGTAAAAGATGGAGTCAAAATAAGTTATCCTGAAGTAGTAGGACTCTTGATTTTCCCTTTCATAGGAAATCAAGAGTCCAACAATGTTATTGCAAATCTAATTCAAATTAGACACCTATAGCAAGTTTATCTCACAAACAATTATGTTATTTTCCTTTAAATATCCGTTACATAGAACCCATAAGCAGTTCAAAAATTAAGTGTTAAATTTAGGCTTTTTGTTGATGCTCTGTATTCAGACTTCATTTTATCATAATATAAAGTTCGTGTGGTGAATGATGGTTAAGAGCATCTTTAACTAGCTAGCAGTCCAGCCAAATCAGTTGCATAAATTTTTTACTTATATCATATATTTTCTCTTTCCTTTATTCCTGCCTTAGGGTATTTCCTTTGCAACATATGGTACAATTGCTAGTGTATACTACTATGAATATTCTAGAATATTTTGGGAGGTTAAATCCTTACCATTTACTTCTAGTTTAATGTGGAAGAGATGTTACTTCAACATTTTGATTCCTTCACATTACATAAAAATAAAAATAAAATAATTAAATTAATAATTAAAATGAAATTAAAGTAAAATAGTCAATTTACCATTCCTTGTTTTTGAGCACCAATTTTTAACAACTCCTCATATATATATATATATAAACACACATCTATTTTAATTTTAGAAGATTAAATTTCTTTACTCACAAAAAATTTCAATCTCAAAAAAATTAGATTCCTCTTGCCATTAAAAAAATCCAAAAAAAATTAAATTAAAATTCAAAAATAAATACATTAAAATATTAAAAAGCCATAAAATATAATTAAAAACTATGAGAAAAACATTAATCTCATATTAAAAATGGACACAAATATATTAATACATAAATAATAAATCATCAATAAAAAAACGGCGGGCGGATATATGACACACCAGTTGGAAAAACGTCTTTACGAAGTCGAAAATACTCTGTTTTTTCTTCCCTGGGGAAAAGAGTTGAAAAGCCCCCCACAGAAATATAAAAAACAGATGGGTACATGAAGGAATACATTAATTAGGAATTTAAATTTCAACTATCCTGAAGGCGTCCAAAGGCGTCCAATTACTTCGGATGCAGACCCTACTGCGTAGAAGTAAAGTTGTGGAAGAAGATTAGGAGCGCGATAATCGTAGCTTCCTTTCATCGGAGAGCGCCTTAGCAAATCTGCGGAATCATCTCAATTATATCAACATGATCCCAACCTCTATATATATATTTATTTGATGGCTATCATAAATATTTCAATTGCTATTCGTTGTTCTAAATGTGGTCTCTTCGTGGCATTAAATGAAACCGATGTGCTTACCTAGTCAATGCATCCCGGTTGGTGCCTTCGCCCGTCACTGGTTGAAACACACCCGTCTCAATATTCACTCTCGAAACACGAGCGTCCAGAAGATTTTTCCCTATCTTCACCAGTTCTTCCAGATTCTTCTTAGTTGACAGATCCGTTGAGCTCGTATCTCCTGATAATTCAACCTGATTCCAATTGTACAATTTGTTAGATCTTTCGCATATGGAGTGTATACTAATAAAAGTGAATTAGATAAGGTTCCATAAAAGTAAACAATTATTGATACAGGGAAGAAGGAAAGGACCTGGATTCTTAAATAGTTCTTCTCCGAACTAAAGGCTCGGAACACGACCGTTGAGTAAACGTCCACCATATCTGCACTCGCTTCCTGAAACATGTCAGTTATCGGCACTTTACCGTTGTTGGATAACCATTTAAGCAGTCCCCATTTTGCAGCGTCAATGGCGTTGTAACTAGCTATTTTCTGTCCGGTTCCAAGAGAAAGCACCAGAAATTTGCTCTTATCCTGTTAAAAATGCATATACTTATCACTCCAGCTACTTCATTCAAAGGTCAACTATAATGAATAAATGGCTGCATGACCTATAAACAAAATAGGTTTATAACTCACGCAAGCTTTAGACTTTGGCACTAAGAAATCTGGACAGCCCATGAGAACTTGCTGAGTCACTTGGTTTATTGCAAGCAACGTCTGCAACACACATTTTATGAAACACCAAATCACACAACCTGTTAAAAAAACTAAAAAATCTTGCTTCAAATCATAATTACACCATTCAGAGAAGGAGAATATATGTACTGGATTGTTCACTGCAACTCCCCCGTCTATGAGGTTAAAGCTTTTGGTATTGTCCGAGGAATCCTTTTTGGAATCTTTGGTTTGGAAGTAATGCGCAGGAAGATAGGTTGGAGCTGCTGAGGTTCCAATGCAGACATCGGCCAAAAGTGCATCTTCTAACTCGTCCTGTTTGGCCTGGAAACGAGATTTACCATATATCACTCTAACTGCTGTTGCTCTTTAACTCAAAGTTACATTTCTCGTATCATACAGATCAGAGAAACATTACCTTAAAAGTGGTGAAGATTGCAGGTTGTTGTATTTTGATGTCGTATGCAGTAATCACGACGTTCGTTAGGGTTTGGTGTAATCGTGTATCCCCCAAATAGGTTCTCATGATTTTGTGCAAGTAATTCCCAGAATATTTGGGGCCACTCAGATACTTTATTGCGGATTTCAACAAATCTCTGTAGTAATTCATTTTCTATTGACTCAATATTGACGTTGCTATTGAAAAAGAAACAAATATAAACAATATACGTTGATTTTTTACTAACGTTGTATGTGGAAAAATATGAGGACAATTATCCAAATAAAACTTGGTAATATCCTTTGCAGGAAACAATGGACGATTCTTGTCATTTGGAGCGGTTAACATGGCAGTGACCAATCCTCCCGTGCTGGTTCCAGCAATTATGTCGAAATAATCAGCTA
The DNA here is from genome assembly GCA_000404065.3 of Pinus taeda. Lineage (NCBI taxonomy): Eukaryota > Viridiplantae > Streptophyta > Pinopsida > Pinales > Pinaceae > Pinus > Pinus taeda. Next base: position 20,231 of record APFE031246015.1, read on the forward strand.
TACTCACGGCTGGGCCGTCCAATTCCTGTCACAGAACTTTTAAGTCAATTTGGCAGAGAAGGACGATATTAAAACAAATTAAAGGCCATCATGAGATTTTACAAGTGGAGTAGATTAAAATCATTACCTGGAGCTTTTCCTCCAGGAATTCGAGGATAGCGGCTGGGATAATCCCACGAACCCCTCCTCCGTCAATACTGAGAATAGTAATCATATTGCCATCGTTTGGTGGCGGATTCACGTAAGTAGTAGCCATGCTCTATACTCAAATTAAGCCTTCACCTCCAAATTAATTTCGACTCCTTAACTGTAGAGACCAATGGATAGACTGCTATATCGATTGAATGAATGAATTGGAATGTTGCTCGTTTATGCTATATTTGAACGGAGAGGAAGAGAATTAATAAATATAATTGTCTTGTCTGTAGCTGCAGTAGACAACTTACGAACGTGCCCAGAAGTTGAAGTTGGGCTTTTGTCTCTATCTTTGTGACGTCCGTGAGAAGTGGATCCATCACAATCAATCCACGTTATCAATAAGAACAACGAAAAAAAACTTTCCAATCAACTTCAATGTTTGGATAAAGCATCTTTGAATAAAAGTGTAAATAAGGAAGGTAGAATTATGGGGCTTAAGAGTATAAGTACGTTGAAATGTATTTAAAGTGTAAATTTTGTAGTTGGAACTTAGAATTATGGAACTCAATAGTGTAAGTAAGTTTCGTTTTTCAAAGAATGGACAAAGTGTCTGAAACGTCCCAGTTTTCAGCTTAGTAACACATTTAGCTTTAAAAATCTATCTACTATCAATATGAATAACTATAATAATTTGCATTCAAATTATAAATCTAGTAACTCCTAAAAATCTATCTACAATATGAACAAACATAAAAATCTCCATTCAAATTATAAATATACTTCTTGTGTTAGTTGATAGGTATTGGAGTTAGATCGGTGGAATCCCCTGCGTCCGGGAAGTGGTGATTAAAGCCATCAATGGCTATCCTGCAAATTCGATAACCCCTACCTCGACTTTGCTTTAAGAAAATTGGCGTAATGGAAGAGTCTAAACGGTCAACGAACAAGGGTGCAGTGGCGACAGAATCATTCATTAAAATATTGGCAGCATGATTTGTGTGCGTATGCAGTAGTCTGTACATTCACATGTAAACCAAACGGACATCAATTGGGTGCAGTGGCGACAGAATCATTCATTAAAATATTGGCAGCATGATTTGTGTGCGTATGCAGTAGTCTGTACATTCATGTGTAAACCAAACGGACATCAATATATAAATTGATTTTCAATTTTCAATTTTCAAGTACTGCCAAAAACAAAAAGGACAAACATAAATGATAAAAGTAAGATTATTTATTAAAAAAAGCAGTTGAAAGTTTTTCTGTGGGTTTTTCTGGTCAAAATCCGGCAGCAATTTATTGGAATGGCAAGGTTGATAGCTAGTTTCTGGACGATCAAAGCGTCCCAGGGGCTTTTCAGGGTGCTGAATCCAAATATGCAGTTAAAAACCATTTTAACTGCAACAAATCAAGATTTAACGTCAATTTTCTTCCGGCAGATTTCCGTCACAGAAATCTCCAAAAGTCGCATTATAGACAAGTCCCTTAAAAAATACCTAATCTCATTTAAAGTTTTTATATAAAATAAAATTAATGATTTTTTATTAAAATATAATTATATTAATATTGTTAATTATAACTAATTTACTAGATTCCAAATTAATTTAATCAAAATAAATTCAAAATATGTGATCTAAATCTATATAAAACAAACGGACCATAAATATTTATAATTATATTTTTATAATTTGCTTCTGTAACATTAAATTAATTTAAATGATATTATACATCACATTATCATTATTTTAAATAATTACAATAATATCAACGAATAGTAGTCAGGTCAAATATTTAACCTTGCTGTTGTTCATATTTGACTTCGCTGTGATCGGGACATTTCCAAAATGTGTAATTAAAATATTTATTCTGATTGGTTTTTTTGTCAAAATCTATCCATTAATCAAAATTTGTAATAAAATTACAAATTTCAATTACAAATTTCCCAAATTTCTCCAAAGCCGTCAAATAATCAGGATAATGATGCCTCTCCGTGGCCTGTCTGGGGAAGAATTTGCAGAAGGAAATTATCTGTTATTAAGGGCATCGTATAGAAATTGAATATTGAAATTAACCCATCATATTTTAATTAATTATAAATATTAATGTTAATAATTAAGTTTTAAGGGCCGTGGGGCGTGGGGTTTGGTCTAGTGGCAAGTTGAGGATTTGCTAAGTTGTTTGTGCAACTATGCGGGTCACGAGTTCAAATTCCAAGAATATCTGAGGGATGTTCAAGGCCGCCTGGGCGGTTCCTCCTAGAGGTTATAGAGGTAGCCCATGAGATTTGACCCTGTGTAACACGAGTACGATACCCCCGCTGTTGCCTATTCCTCTAGTAAAAAAATAAAAATATAAATAAAGTTGTAAGAAAATATAAATATTATTTTAAAGAAAATTATTAAATTGATTATTATATTTACAATTAGAATGATTTTTTTAGAATTTTTTGGTCAGGTGTTTCTAGTCTAATTTCTCTAAAATCGGGCTGGAAATTTATTGAAAATCACAAGCTTGATAGATAACGGTTGCACAATCAAAGTGTCCACCAATTTTTCAAAGCTTTGAAATCTGTATATCTAATCAAAACTTGAAATTTCATTTCCATTTTTTCCCACAGGTTCCAATAGCTAAAAATCCAAATTTTTTTTATATAAAAACAACTCTTTATTTAAATCTAAATATTATTTAAAATTTTAAATCGCTCTAACAAAAAAACAACTCCGTATTTAAATCTAAATATTATTTAAAATTTTTAATTGCGATATACTATATGGGACGGTTGTCGTTATAAGATAAAATAAATAATTGAAAGATAGGAAAATAAATTGTTATAATTAATTATTATTAAGACCATAGGAATTTTCGCAAGGTCCAAAATGGATTCGTGCGCGGAAATAATTAATCTAAAAACGTGAAGCATTCGGAACGAAGCGCAAAACCAGTTATCGCTGGTCAGGGAAACAACGTTCGAATTATTGGATTGAGTTCGTGGTTTATTGACCCAAATCTGTGATGACTAATTCAGACAAATTCAAATCAGCACGTGGGTCGTGAATTATGAAATAGTCAAATTCAAACTTTAATCAAATTGAAGTTGTGATCTAATGTTTTATATGATTTTTCTTTTTATCATTTTTTTAAAGTCAGATTATTCATATTATTTTCAAAAAGATTTTTTTTTTATCATTTTTTTAAAGCCAGATTATTCATATTATTTTAAAATGATAAATCTAAATCATTATAATAGAAAATAAAGATAAATCTAAACAATTATAATATGTTATTGGTTGAAAGCTAGAGTTCTAGTATAAGTTTAAAGTTTTATGATTATTGATTTAAAAAACATAAGAGAAATTAAATCCAAAATTGATAATCATTCTAGTGATATTGACCTGATAAATTTTTGGTTGAAAATGACTTGTTATCTTGAGAATCCATCTAAATTAGTGGTTGTGGCTGAATGTCATTGTATAATGAGGAAAAGTCAAGATTCGTTGAGTTATTGGTAAGAGTTGTGACCTTTTTGTTGAGCCTATGAACTACATCCATCAGTGCTGCTATACAGATAACCAATTCATGTTGTTCAAAAGAATGATGGTTTTCATATAGGAGGAGGTTCTAGCTTTGGTGGAGTTCCCCACATCTGGTATTTAGTCTTTGGTTTTTAAGTCATAGTCCTTGGTTTACCAGTTAACTTGTTTATTCGAAACATAACATTTGGATTATCTATCTTTCTCTTCTACATCTAAAATAACCCTTTGGAACACTATAGGGTCGATATCCCTATAATGCTCCATCGTTGCTTGAGCTACTGCCTGGGCTTGAGTTTGATGGGAAGATGGAAATATGGTCAAAGGCAGGAGTTGACCCAAACATCCTCTCTTTCCCTTTTACAGATGAGCAGAGAGTCAATGGCTAGTAATAGAGTTAGAGCTTAAATATGGAGGGTGACAAGGAATCACAATATCAAGAAAAAGGGAGGGGGAAAGGAGTACGCAAGGGCCAATAAGGAAAAGCAAGTGTGAAATAGGAAATAACTCAGAGAATCAACGATACATAATGCCAAACTCAAAGAGATTAGATAAAGTTCTTTCAAGATTAAATATGGGAGAGAGAGTAGAAAGGGAATAGAGATGGGAAAGAGAGAAAGGGAGAGATCACTAGGGAAAAATGAACAACCCTCCCCTGACCAAAATTAACAATCGTTAAGAAGGGAAATTTAACAAGAAACCAAGTATCCTAATCCTTCAATTCAAAACTATGATTAGGAAATTCAAAATTGAACAACCCCAAACTCAAATGATTAAATGACCAAACCAGAGATTCTAGAGTCTGCTTCATATTATGTTGGACATCACATTTCCCATACAGATGAGTTTCCAATTGATAATCACTCTCATCACCACATGCATCAAATCATCCATGGGCATTCTGACCTTGATTTTGTTGTCCGCATTCGAAGAAAATAAACTTTAGAAAAGTTCCCAACAACCCATAGATATCATCCTCTTGAGCTTGTTTAAGCCTGCAAATAACTTTTTTTTTTTTTTTAAATTTGTAGATTTTGTCTCCATTTATTACAGTTTCATATCCTTGGGGCTATTGCATATATACATCTTCATTTAATACACCATTCAAAAAGGTTAATTTCCTATCAAATTGATAACACAATGAATGATATTGAATGCTAAAACATTTCTTATCCTTGGGGCTATTGAATATATACATCTTCATTTAATACACCATTCAAAAAGGTTAATTTCCTATCAAATTGATAACACAATGAATGATATTGAATGCTAAAACAATTCTGATTATATCCCATCTTGTAACAATAGCATATGTTTCATTATAGCCTATACCTTGTTTCTCAGCAAATCCCTTAGCAAATAACATTTCTTTGTGCCTTTATATTGATCCATCAACTACATACTTCTTTTTGTACACCATTGTACCCCAATGACTTCTTTTTTAAATAGGAGGATCCAAAAGCTTCCATGTTTCATTATTTTTAATCGATGCAATCTCTTCATCTATTTCTTTGTACCATGCTTCCTCTTTTGTTACATCTTCAGAATATATTAGCTCTACTTCAATTTGAGATATTAAAGCTGATGCAAGAGCATTCCACTTCCAAGACAAAGTTGTATTTTGACTAGACCTAGGGGTTTTATAACTAGACTAGTCGGTTGCCTAATTGAATGTAATTATTGTATTTCCTATGTTTTTTTAGAATTCTGGAATAAATATGCATTTATAAATACAATTGTAATAAGATCTATTCTTTAGGAAAAATATCAGGAATATTGAGAGAATTAGAGAGATTTTGGATTAGTTAGATATTTTGAGGATAATATGGATTTGGTAGGAATATTGAGAGCATTAGAGAGATTTTGGATTAGTTAGATATTTTGAGGATAATATGGATTTGGTAGATCTAGTTTAGGTGAAAAAATAGAGGATCTAAACCAAAATTTAGTTATGTATATTTTTGTATAAATGGAATTTTGTAATTTATTATATGTAATATATAAGAAAACTTGGTTTTGAGTGTGTGGATCCAGAATGCAAGCCTTCGTTTATTAATTGTCAACATGTTATGCTTAGTTATTGTGATAAGCTCAAGAAAGAGAGAGTGCATTTGAGAACGTATGTCGAAAACAATATACGAGAGTTAGAATCTTTTTAAAGTGTGTCGAGCCTTTTTTTCACAGTGGGAACAAATATGATGCAAATTAAAGAGGAGCGATAGCCCTTTGGAGAAGCAAGAAGGAAAAAATCTCTAGGATTTGGTTGGAAGAAGAGATCATTGATCAATGGAGTGATCAATGATCCCTCTACAATGAAAGATCAATGTCACATAGCAGAAGGAGTAGAGTGAGTAGCGGAAGCATGGAGGCCTAGAGGAATACATAAAGGAATCATAGAGGAGATGGAAGTCGCAGAACAAAGCCAAAAAGGAGTCAGTGTAAAGGAGTGGCACAATACTTAGTCGTCTGTGAGTTACGACAAAATTCCATTATTTGACAGTGTCGGGAAGCAAAACCTAAATTATGTTAGAGGAGTTTCATTATTTGACAGTGTTGCGCTGGTGGCTTGCACCCAATGGGTTTGATACATTTGATTGTTGGTTGTGTTGGGCTAGTAAGAACAGCCTGGAACTTTAATTTAGGGCTCCCACCCAGAATATCCTACCCGACGGTTATTATAGTCACCCTTTTGATTACGCAAACTTATTTAATCAGGATTGCGTGGAAGGTGGTCCACTTGGAGGTTCTATCGTGGCGATTTCTTGTGAATGTGTTTTCCACTTCGCCTGGTTATTATGAGCGGGCTCACGTGGAAGCCAACAAATCAATGTGAAGGATTTACGTGGAGTGGAGTGTTATTGGAACAACCAAAGCTCCCTCTAGGATTTTATACCCAAGCCTTTTTATTCAATAGTAGCAAGAAAGACCAAGTCTTGTAATTAGAGTTGGTCATAAGGAATAGTCATGTAGTGCTGAATATTGTAAAGGTAAGGGATTTTTTTATACGTCCTCCCATACGCGCTTATGAGTTAAGGGAGTTTGAATATGTAGTGGTTCTTTTGGGTTTAGTTGTGATGCCTCCCTTTGATTTATTCATATGTGCGAGAATCAGCCACTATGGTTCTATTATAGGTTGGTTATGCCTTGTATGCATATTTTGTCTCTAGGGCTATTGAATAACTCTTAAACCCGATGGTTTTGTATCACCTTTTTGAATCCTCCTACCGTGTTTATTTATAAAGGGATTATTATCATGTAAGGCGATCATGAACAGGGTTGAAGGAAGTGTTTTTTTAGAAAGAGAAAAGAACTAATCACTATGGTTCGAAAGGTCTAATTTGGGCGTGCATCAAAAGGAAAATTAATATTCCCATAAATTTCATTTAAGGATTTGATATTTCTAAGAGGATTTGAACTTGAAACAACACTTGAAGTTGAAGAAGATATAGTGGATGTAATTTAGGATACTATTGGTTTTATTTGTAGAAATAGAAGATTCATCTTCTTGTACACTAATTCTTGGAGTTTCCTATTGCATATGTTGATTTCAATATCATTCTTTTTCCATCAAAAATCACATTACAACTAACCAATAATATTTCAGTTTGTAGACTACATAGTCTATAAGTGTTTGTGTCCTTACAATTGCTAATAAAATATCATTTCACATTTTTATTATCTATTTTCTTTATTTTTTCAGTAGGAACATGAACATAAATAATACAACTGAAGGCTATCAAATGAGAAACACCAAGTTTTCTTTCATTCCATACTTGGTATGGAGTTATTTTTGCATGCTTCATGTTGGACATATATTAAGAAAATATACAAATGCAGTGATGGATTTGGCCCAAAAGGTGTTTGGAAGACACTTAATTTTTTAACATGCTCTTAGTTATCTCAACAATTTTCATTTTCTTGCATTCTATCGAACCATTCTATTGAGGAGTAATAATGTATCTCAATTTCCTTTGAATATCATTCTTTTTGCGGTAATCATTTAGAAGTAAATTCTTCCCCCCTATTTGTTTATAATTTCTTTAAGACCTAGACACTTTGCTTCTCAACATCTTTAAATTGTTAAATGATAACAATGGAATCAAATTTTTCTTAAAGATATACATGCATGTTATTCTACTAAAATCACCAACAAGAATAATAATATTTTTTTTACTGATAAAATTTGCATATGACCACGTATATCTACAAGTACTAGCTCTAGTGGTTTTTGTTTTTCCTTTCCATGAATTTTCAGCTAAAAAGGAGTCTTTATGTTGCTTACCAAGAATACATCATTCACAAATGTTTGGTAATTTAATTGACCTTAAATTACTTGAATAAATTATCGACTGGGGCTAGTGATTTGATGAAGTGTAAGTGTACTTATTATTTACTAGAAGTCTTTGGCTATTCACACAAATTCTAAATTAAATTGAGTTATCTAAATATAAATTATAAATTAAATTAATTTATTGAAATGCACATGAGCAAAGTAGTTATTCCTAGAAAATGAAATCATCACACTCTTTTACTGAAAACTAGTTAAGGAAAATCTAACACTTTGTTTTGAAAGAAAATCTCACAAATTTGCATACAAGTAAATCAATCCCACACCTTTTGTAAATGCACATTAATTACACTCTTCACCCCAATTATATACACACTCAATTTCAAAAGGAAAGGCTATTATTAATCTCGTCACACATCTGTAAAAATAACATTCCCAATTGTTTGAAATAGAAATGAAATAAATCTATGCTTAAATACATCCACACTTACTTGAATTATAAATCACACATGCTTGAAATGTAACATCTAATTCTTCAAATAAATCCTTTGTTCTATAAGGAAAATAAAGTTATGCCTAAGCATAAAATCATATTGCTGCTATCACTACTGCTAATCTTCATTCATGTCCATCCAGAATCTATAAATAGAAGAAATTATTAGTAAAACAATCCTAATTCAAATCTGAAAGAAATTAAAAATGAAACTACTCAATCGAATAGATAGAAAGCTTATGAAATTATATGGAAATTCTATCTACTGGAAAACAAACAAGAATCCTTACTACTCAAGGGGGCCCTCCATAAGAAGTAGGTAATCACGATATCGATCAAACGATCAACCATGCATGGAAACGAAAAGGTTATTTCATAAACTGGATATTTAAAAACAGAGTTTAAATCTTCACTATCGTGAACTTCTTAAAAACATTTCATTTCTTCCAAGAGGTTTATTTATAAAGCTCATAGCATTAACTGTTCAGATCTCTATGCCTAATCCTTGTCAACAAAATACTAATTTTAACTTGAAAAGATATTGTCGCATAATTCGCCCACGATTTTCTATTATCAAAGAAAATCATGAGGCATATATCTCATTCTCGCTCGCTTGTTTCTGATTACAGGGGTTGAATTTATCTTTGACTGCATCATCAGGACCTACTTCCATCGATTTGGTCCATGAGAATGGGAGGAAATTGTTTACTGTATCAATGGCCACCTATCCATATATTTCAATTCCCAGCTGGCACCTTAGAACCTATCAAACCATAGACTTGGCTACAGAATCATGTGTTAGCTACAAAATCATTGCAATTTGGTAGTTGAAGCAAATATTAGAATAAATAATAAATAACATTATCAATTAATGAAATACAAGACAATTATATACCTACCATGTCATAATTCTACATTTTGATGCCCACTGTGTGATTATGGAGGTAAAAAAGAAATAAAGAGAGTGAAAAACGGTGTAAAAAAGAAGTAATTGTGAGGCTCAACATTCCCCCACATGGAATTCATTGCATTTCCTCATGCAAAAATTTCAAAACTGATGAACCTTTCCTATCACTAAACCCCTTCAGAAACTTAAGCTAAAACATCGAGATTTGTCTTCTTTGCCTTTTTCTTAGTGATTTCCATCCTTAGTTTCTTCATTAGAATTGTATACTTCAAACTTATGACTTTTTTCTTAAGGGATTTGTTCTTTTCCTTTAGCTTTTTATTCTTATCATACCACAGAGAAAGATGTACAAGACTGTTTTCATTTTTAGTCCTATGTATTTCATTTAGCACTTTCAATGTTTCATGTTCTTGTTTTAAATGTCTGTTAAGTGTCTCCAATTTAAAGTTTTCTTGTTTGAGAGTATTTAAAATTAGAGATTCTTGTGGACTATCAGACTACATTCTGTTTTCTTGACTTGAGGATGCAGGGCCCTTTTTCTATAGCTTTCCTCTCCAAATACTCTATATAATCATATATATCTTGTTGAACTAGGTCAATTTCAAGTGTTCTTCTTACTGTATTAGAAATTGGTGATGAAATTGGTGATAAAACTGGTGATGGAACTATAAGTGATGGAATCTTTAGTTCTTCATCTTCCTTCGGATTACAAACTCTACAAATTGTCGAGATGATTCCTTTACTTATTTTTTGAAGCTTACACTTCTCCTTACAGTAGATGAGGCTTCAGTAAGAGGAGTTTTCTTTTGAAATTTTGTTTGTTCAGTCTTTGCCTATTCTATTTCCTCTTATTTACTTCTAGACATGCTTTCTTCCTTATCATTGGTTTTTTGTCTTCTAATATTCTTCTTCTTAATATTTTCTAATACACCAGCAAGAGTAGTTTCATGTTGTAGAGGTAGGTCATATTTAAGGTTTAGAGATAGCTTTATTCTGCTTCCTTTTATTTTTTTGTTGGGTTCTTCTTGTTCTATCTCTTTAAAATTATTCCTAATTAGAAAACTTTCCCAATCATCTCTTATAATTTCAAAGTGGGCTTTAATTAACATTTTTATCAGACCATGATGATACATAGTATTCTCAATAGGTTGTATTTTCCTTTGAGTATTACCAATCATTTTCTTTAGACTATTGAGTAAGAAATAAGGCAGATTAATTTCATTACCCTTAAGAAAGTGCATCATCAAATATATATGATAGAAGAACATACAACCGAACCTACCTTCACAAGTAATGAATTTTTGGATAATCAATAGTAACTTTCTCCATTTTAGTTTAAAAGTTGTACTTGGGATGCCTTTCTTAAAAATTGAAGTATCCATACGTGGGTTTTTAAGAAATTTCTTCCATTCATTTCCTTCAATTCCTCTATTTTTGAACCATCTCTCATGAACCCTAGGTAATCCAGTTACTTCTATTATGAAATATTATGTAACAACTATTTCAATATCTCTAATTTTTGCTTCCACTCCATCAAACGCTCCACCAAAAGACTTGGTCAACTCTTTGTCATGACCATCGAATCTTTTTATAAATTCCAACCATTGTTCCTACTGCAGCATCTATTTGACTTGTCGATATCCTTCCATGAATTTCTTCCCATTCAACTCTGTCCTCATAATAACCCCCATGTTGGCGAAGTTTTAACCTGCAATTGCTTGCTTTTACAAGGTTAGGGAGTGAAAATGGTTTCAGAGGTCTGAGTATGGATGAGAGTGAAATCATTCAATGGAAATGAGTGAAAAGGTTTTCGGGAAAATGGAATATGAATGAGAGTGGAATTATCAATGAAACAAGGCTTATGCAGTGGATTATCTGCGTAATGATGAATGATGAATGTGATTACGTACAACTTCATTGATAGGACATAGTATTTATAACTCAGTTCGAAGTTGGAATAATAATGATTATTTGAATGGCAGTAGTAACATCTATCTTATTTCATAATCTAATGTTTTTTTACCTTTATTATTTAATCTAATATTTACATACCTTTAAATTGATGATTTGATTAACCTTTGTGAATTTTCCTTGGATGTCTTAAGTTACAAGCTTGATCATTCTTTTCTACCAGAGTCTTCAATTATCCCAGTTGTTGATCCCTGTCAATACCAGCTACAAAATTTTGTTAAAGCTGTAGATTCTCAACAATTATGTAGCTACTTATTTTGAAAAGAAAAAGAGGGTTAAAAAGAAAATGGGATTAGAAAAGGGTTTAAAAGGAAAATATAGGGTGCCAAGAATACGTGTTTTTCATCCTAAATTCTCTGGATAAACATGTCAACAATGTTGGTTGTCATGTTTATACAATTTATTTTTTATTTTTATTTTTTATAGTTTTATTTTTAGAAAAAAATGCTTTGCAAATCAATTTGGAGAGGAAGGGAAATCCTTCCTAACCATCTTCAAATCAATATTGTCTTGCATGTTTTTAACAAATTCCTCCTTTGTCAATGGCTTGTGATAAATTCTCAATCAATGACAATTTATAAGGAAGGTCACTCTTTCTTCATTAATGGTTTTAATCCTGACTGTACCATTATCGAAGACATTTCCAATCTCATAATTCTCAAGCGAATGATTTTTACATTTTCCTTGAAAATATTTAAACTTTGAGTCAAAAAGTAATGCTCAATCTGCCGGCTGAAATTTCCTTTATTTTACGTATTTTTCATGCCACTTGGATCTTTGTTGTTGAACTATGTTGGTTCTTCGAATAGCATCATGTCTCATCTCATCTAGTTCATTCAGCTGCTCTATTCTTTGTTTCTGTGCTTCAGATAGATCAATACCTAATTTAATTGTTGTCTTGAAAGTCTTTACTTGGAACTCAATAGGAAAAAAGACTTGCTTCCCATAAAAAATTTCATAGGGAGTATGTCTTGTTGTATTTCTCCATGTGGTATGATATGTCCATAAAGCTTCTTGAAGCTTTTCTGCCCAGTCTCTTCTATGAAGATGCACAGTCTTGGTAAGAATTGCTTCAATTACTTTATTGTTGGATTCCACTTGTCCATTTACTTGTGGATGATATGGAGTGGACTTTCAATGTTTGATTTGTGTTCCTCCATTATCTTATGTACCAACTTGGATGTAAATTGACTACCTTGATCTGTCACAGTTTCCCTTGGGACACCAAAATGAGCAAAAATATCCTCAAAAAGAAATGAAACTACAACATTTTTAGTAGCAAAAGAGAGTGCATTAGCTTCTACCCGTTTTGTAAAATAATCAGTGCAAACAAGAATGTACCTTTTTTGTCTTGATGGTGGATAAATTGGACCAACAAAATCTAGAGCCCATTTCTTAAAAGGTTCAATGAGTACCTAAGGTTGTAGAGGCATTTCATCTGAAGGAACAAGTTTCCCCATTCTTTGACAACTATCACATCTCTTAACATATTCTTTGGCCTCCTTCAAAAGGGAATGCCAATAATATCCTAAGAGAAGGACTTTGTAAGAAATTATTTTATTTTGTGTCCTCCACATGGTTCATCATTACAGGCGTTTAATATCTCTGGTACTTCATCTTCTCTAACACATCTTTGAATGACCAGATCTAGCCTTGTTTTGTACAATTCTCCATTTATCCATGAATAAGATGTAATCATTTGAATTACCTTTCTTTTCTCTTGAGGAGACAAACATAATGGTAACTTCCATGTAGCCAAATAATTAGCAATATATGCAAACCAAGGATATTTATAGATACTGCAAAAAGATATTCATTAGGAAAATTATCTTCTACAGGTACATCATTATTATCATTTTGAATCCTAGATAGAAAGTCAACAACATATTTTGTTTTCTAGGTCAATCCAAATTAGTAATATTGAATTTTTGTAACAACAAAAACCATCTTGTAATTTTTCCATTAGTGATTTTTTATTCATTAAGTGCCTAATTTCATAATGATCTGTGTGTACAAAGGTTTCGTAACTAGTGATTTAATGTATGAATTTATTAATGGCATGGAAAACAACTAAAAACTCCTCTATGATAGTATAATTTAACTCTGCAAGAGTCAAATTTTTATTGGTATAGTAAATGGCATAAGGAGTTAAATCCTTTTGTCCTAATACAACTCCTAATGTTATATCTAAAGCATCGGTTGAAATATGAAAAGGTAATTTCCAGTTTGGTCCTCTTAGAATAGGTGCTTCAGAAATATTTTCTTTCAATGTCTCAAAAGTTTTTTGGCAATCAGAATTCCAAATGAATTCACAATCTTTTGTGAGCAATTTGAAAAATGGAGAAGCAATTTTTGTAAATTTTTCTATGAATTTTCTATAGGAATCAGTGAAACCAAGAAAACTTCTAACATCTCTTTGAAAAGTTGGAATTGATAATTTAGAAATAACTTCTACTTTATATGTATCCACTCTAATTCCATTCTATGAAATATGGTGTCGTAAAGCAATCCCCTTAGTAAACATCTTAAAACATTTTTCATAGCTTAATGAGATATTTTCTTCCTTACATCTAATGAGAATTTTTTCCAAGTTTTTAAGAGCTTATTCAAAATAGTTTCCATAGACAACAAAATCATCCATATAAACTTCCACACAATCATGAATTAGATCAGAGAAAATTCCTAAAACTTTCCTTTGGATTGTTGCAGGTGCATTACATAACCCAAAAGGAAGTACTCAGTAGGCATAGTTTCCCCATGGATAGGTAAAAGTGGTTTTATCTTGGTCTTCTGGAGCTACTTGAATCTGGTTATATCCACTAAGAACATCCAAGAATGAGAAATATTTATTTCCTGCCAACGTGTCTAAAACTTGATCTATGAAAGGAAGTGGAAAACAATATTTTAAGGTAGCTTTATTCAATTCCCTATAGTCAATACATACTCTCCATTTTCCATTCTTTATAGGAACAATTACCAATGGTGAAACCCACTCGCTATCTAATATTGGATACATGAAATTCATATTTAATAATTTTTGTAATTCCTCTTTAACAATTTCTCTCAAATTTGGATTCATTCTTCTCTGAGGCTATCAGATTGGTTAAGCATTTTCTTGAATGAAAATATGATGAATACAAGTATTAGGATCAATTCCTTTCATGTCAGTGTATTCCCATGCATAAGAAAAGGAATGTTCTTGTAACATCTTTATTAATTATTTCTTTTGAAATTCCTCCATTTTAGTATTGATATTCAAGGTTTTTTTTCTGGGAAGATTTCTATTAGAAAATTGCCAAATTTTTCCATAGAATGTAAAGATAATTGACGAGATGATAAATATTCAATATTACATTGTTCTTGGAGACTTTGATTAGATTCACAATATGAGGAAGACTCACTATTTTCCATTAAATTCAAAATATGATCTTCTTCAACTATTTTTGAAGTAACAAAGATTGGTTGTATATCAATATCATCATCTATCAATTCTTCACTTTCTACTCATATTGTTGTTTTTGCAGGAGGATATAATGTGAATTTCTTTGTTGAACTTCCATAGAAATAAACATATCACCAGATCTACAACATATAAAAGCATCATCTGTAGTTAACCATGGTCTTCGAAGAATCAATGGATGTCTTCCTAAATTACTCTTCGGTGTTAGAATCATAAAATCAACAGGATACTCCTAAGAATATAAGGATACAAATATGTCTTCTAATTCACCATCAGGTTTAATAACAAATCTATCTGCTAATTGCAACAATGTAGGTTCATATTGAAGATTATGAGGTTTCAATTGATTCATAGTTTGTTTACTCATGATGTTTATAGTTGCACCTAAATTAATCAATGTGTTTGAAATTTATATACCATTGATATGTGTTTTCAAAATGGGACTTCCTCAATCAAGATATTTCCGAATTGTTGTTTTTCCCATCATGATATCTGTAATTTTTCCAACTAATTGAATTCTTTTGACTTCCTTTCCTTTTCTTCCTGGTCTTTTAATACTCAACTCCCTGATTGTCTTTGAAAATATTGGTATTTATTTGATAGCTTGTAACAAAGGAATTTTTGTACAAACATTCTTCAGTTCATCTATCATATAATAATCAGGCAATAAAATCTATTTTTCTACCCTTTTATCAATTTTTAATCTCTCGTGAAAAGTTGGTGTTTGGACAAATATTGTAGGTTTTTCTATGAAGGGAGTTGTGTTTATTGGAACATCATCAAAATGTATAGGTATGGTTTGCTTTTTAGATTTTTCTTCTTGATTAAGAGACTTCTCTTTTTCAGAGAGATTTTCCTTTTCAGATTCCTGAATAACGACTAATGGGGACTTGTTTTCCAATACTCTACCATATCTAAGTTGAACATTATTTATATCTAATGGAGTTATCATGTAGGTTTAGAAATTTTGTCCTTCCATATTGTAAAAAGGTTGTGAATTTTTATTATTATTTGGATTTGGAAGTGCTTGAGCAAGCAATCGATTTGGTCTTTGAGGGAAGGGTAATGAAAGTTGTGGATTTGGATTCTGAGGTTGATTTGGTTGAACATGTTGAGGAAAATATTGTGGTGGAAAAATATGATAAGGCTTTTGATATTGAGGATATTCTCCATACGGATTTTTCCATCCTTGTGCCCAAGGTTGAGGCCAAGATTGTTATGGCATGGGTGCATTCCAATTATTTTGTGATGGTTGTGAAAATTCTTTAGTGATAAAACCTTGAGTCATATTTGGTTGTGAATTTTTCCATGGCCTCTTAGCAATAAAAAAGAGGGATGTACTTGATTTGATATTATTTCCTCTTGATAAACAACTTTAAGACTAGGTATTGAATGACATCCTTTTGTATCACGATTTTCTGCACATATAACACAGGTTTCTACACTTTTTAAATAGAGAGGGAATTATCTCAAAGCATGTTTTTTCCAACATTTGGGACAAGATTGAGAATGCAACATTTTCAACATTTTGCTTATTTTTCACATTAAGGGTATTTGTTCCCTAAGACTTCCCAAAATGTCTGTTTTAAATTTGTCAAGCAAATTGTCTAATTCAGCCCTACTTACTATCCGAGCTACAGATTTATTAATTCTAGACATGAGAGGATCCCTAGTCCTTTCTTTACCTCTTGAAATGTGTATGCATAACTCACAAAATTCTCCAAATGATAAGTGAGGAATATATCCCTTACCCATCAAATTGAGAAGATAAATCCACTCATCTCTGATGGATTTTAATAAGAGAGCTTTCGAAGTTTCTTCATCTAATTCATAAATTTTAGCCATTTTAACATTATAAGTAAATATTTCAATGAAATCTTCAAGATTTTCATCTTATTTTTGCATAATTTTAAAGACTTCACCCTTAAGATTATGGGGTATACATTAATCCTTATATTTATCTAAGAATGTAGTTTTCATTTCTTCCCTTGTTCTTATATAATGTACTCCTAAGCCCATGAACCATTTTAATGTTGCATCCTTAAGAGTTTCTAGAAACAATTTCAACTTTTGAGTGTCAAGCAAGTAATCATAAGATCTACAGAAAACTTCAAACTCAGAGAAATGTTTCAGGATCCTCCCTTCTTAATCCATGAAAATTTGGAAGGATGGAGGGTGATATGTTTTTCATTGTAGTTGTTGTATCTTTGTCAAGGATAAGAAATCCAAAGGGTTCATGATATCTTCTACCTCCTTTTCTCCCTCTTTCTCCACCTCTTCCACCTCTTCATCCTCCCCTATTTCCTCCTCTTCCTCCTCCAATCCTAGGTTGTTCACCATTGATATTATGTACTTCTCCTGCCCCTTCTCTAGCCATTGTAGATTCTTCAAAACTAATATAGGGTTCCAAAATTTCGTTTTCTAATTCCTCTTCTAGCTATTCTGGCTTTGGTTCTTCTATCAATGGTAAGTTAAAATAAGTTTCTTCCTTCTCTTCTTCACTAGGGATTTCTTTTTCTTGTCCTAGAAGACTTTCTCCAAGTCGACATAGGAAAACTACTCCTTTTGTTAGGGATGTAGGATCTTTTTCTTCTATTACTTCTTCAGTTGATGAAGTTGGTGAATCTCTAGGTTGTATTTCATATCTAAGTACCTCATGAAGTTTATGTTTGCTTGCAAATGATGGAATATGATTTTTAGTGGGTGGTATGGCACTACGCGGTCGTGGTAGGGTGAGTGATGATGTTGGAATTAAGCTTTTATCTCCACCTACAAATCGACATCTAGAATCTCTTTCCATATGCATATAATTTTGTTTTTTGTTTTGTTTTTTTTTTTAAGTAAAAAGAAAAGAGTCCTATATACACTTCCCCTATAACGTCGCTGAAATGTTTGGTAATTTAATTGATCTTAAATTACTTGCATAAATTATCAACCAGGGCTAGTAAGATGATGAAGTGTAAGTGTACTGTATGTACTAGAAGTATTTGTTTGTTCACACAAATTCTAAATTAAATTGAGGTATCAAAATATAAATTCTAAATTAAATTAAGTTATTGAAATGCACATGAGCAAAGTAGTTATTCCTAGAAAATGAAATCATCACACTCATTTACTGAAAACTAGTTATGGAAAATCTGACACTCTGTTTTGAAAGAAAATCTCACAAATCTGCATATAAGTAAATCAATCCCACACTTTTTGTATATGAAAATCAATCACACTCTTCACACCAATTATATACGCACTCAATTTCAAAAGGAAAGACTATTATTAATCTCATCACACATCTGTAAAAATAGCATTCACACTTTTTTGAAATCAAAATGAAATCAATCTTTGCTTAAATACATCCACACTTACTTGAATTAGAAATAACACATGCTTGAAATGTAACATCTAATTCTTCAAATAAATCCTCTGTTCTATAAGGAAAATAAAGTTATGTCTAAGTATAAAATCATATCGTTGTTATCATGGTTGCTAATCTTAATTCATGTGCATCCAAAATATATAAATAAAATAAAAAATTGGTAACACAATCCTAATTCAGATATGAAATAAATTAAAAATGCAACTACTCAATCGAACAGGTAGAAATATTATGAAATTATATCTACTGGAAACAAACAAGAATCTTTAATTCTCAAGGGGGCCCTCCATGAGAAGTAGGTAATCAAGCTATCGATCAAACAATCAACCATGCATGGAAACAAAAAAGTTCTTTCATAAACCACATATTTAAAAACAAAGTTTAAATCTTCAATGTCGTGTACTTCTTAACAACATTTCATTTATGTCAAGAGGTTTATTTATAAATCTCATAGCATTAACTGTTCATAGCTCTATGCCTAACCCTTGTCAACAAAATACTAATTTTAAATTGAAAAGATAATGTAGCATAATTCACTCATGATTTTCTATTATCAAAGAAAATCACAAGGCATTTATCTTGTTCTCGCTCACCTGTTGCCAATTACAGGGGTTGAATTTATCTTTGATTGCATCAATGGTACCTTCTTCCATCGATCTAGTTCATGAGAATGGGAGGAAATCATTGAGTGCGTCAATTTCCACCTATCCATATATTTCGCCTCCCATATGGCACCTTGGAACCTTTCAAACCACAGACTGGGTTGCAGAATCATGTGTTAGCTACATAATCATTACAATTCGGTAGCCGAAGTGTTGGCATTATGATACATATGTTGTAATTGATGGCAACCCACTCATCTCATATGATAAATTATAGTGCAGAAAAGTTCACAGAATTTTATGCAGAGAAAGGTTTATTTCATGTGGAGAAAAGTTAATGGAATTTTCTGCAGAGAAAAGTTTATTTCATGAAGAAAAAGTTCATGGAATTTTATGCAGAGAAAATTTTATTTCATGTGGAGAAAAGTTCACAGAATTTTATGCAAATAAAAGTTTATAAAAGTTTATTTCATGTGGAGAAAAGTTCACGTAATTTTATGCAGAGAAAGGTTTATTTCATGTGGAGAAAAGTTCACAGAATTTTATGTAGAAA
>APFE031246016.1:0-19368 GCA_000404065.3 Pinus taeda
GTGTCTTCACAAGGGCTTCTATCGATTCCACCCAGGTAGCTCTGCTCTCGTTTTATTTTCTTGCAATGATTCTTCGTCTTAGTCGCGTTTGCAGTCGCTTGTTGTGTGAACTTTTGGTTTATCTGTTGAGTCTGGGCGTATTGGGTTTAGTCAAACCCTTAGCCGTAACGTAGGAGGGTTTTTATGGGTCGTTTATAACTTGGTTCGGTGAACCCTCGATGTACAGTCTATGTAATTTTTTATGTAGAAAATGCAATGTAATATACAACGATATATAAACTTGTTTACAACTAGTTCTGGTGGCTTACCCGGTTGCTGTTGCGGTCTAGTTTGTCCCTCTGTGTTTGCTGGTTCTTTCCGCCTTGTGCTCACTTTCGTCTCGGCCAGTTAATAGATTCTTGGATACTGTAAAACACTGTTATTATATTTAACTGAAATGAAATGATTATACAGCACTGTACATGTGGATTTTTGTTACTGAGGACATATGTATATTTGAACAGTTTGTTTGCTCGTGCACTCAATTAGATGAAGGAAAAAAAATGTATATCTATTATTCTCATGCAAATGCTCCGCTGCTAAACCCCTCTGGGTTATCTCACTTGTCTTTTTATACAATATTTTTGGGCAGTTTGATAACTGCTGGTAGTTATTCTATTACAGTTTATTTTGCAGTTACTGTAGGCATGATTTTCTTGACTATCAATTTGTTTACTTTGTCTGCCTTTCTACCATAGGAGTTCGTTGTTTACATCACCTATTGACACTAATGTACTCTTAACGTGTCTAACTAAGACCTGTTACAATATTTTAAATAAAATGAACAGAAATTTAAAATAACAGAAGTTAATACTGTAGTTGACCATGAAAGAAATAAAACAACAAAAAAAAACATAGGAACTTGACAGGCTTGCTGTCCGTTCAATGAATTGTTTATCATTCCCAATCTTCTTCAGAAACTATGTTCGCCCTCTCTCTGTCTTCACCCTGTTGACCAGATGCTCCTGCATCATTTATACTAATTTTATTGAAATTAATTAAGCTTTGTAATAATGGTTAAAAAAATATTTATTAAATGAGAAATTGTTTAAATTATAAATAATTAATAAATATTTACATCAAAATTATTTATTAAATCAGAAATTGTTTATTCACATACCTAAATTAGCATAAATTACTTATAAACCTGAAAGCTAAAACATAAAATTAGTCAATTACAAATAAGCTAAATAACTCAGTTAATGACAATTAATCATAAATCTAAGTTACTTATAATTCATGATTTATTGAAATATAAAATTACTTATGTAGCATTCATTATTCATAATTTAATTTGACAATGGTCTTAATGTTTGTACTAATGAAATCGGATAAGTTTTGCAATAATGATTAAAACAATATTTATTAAGTGAGAAATTGTTTAAATCAAAATAATTAATAAATATTTAAATCATAACTATTCATTAAATCAGAACCTGTTTACTCATATACCTGAATTACTAGAAATTACTAATAAACCTAAAAACTGAAACATAGAATTAGTCAATTACTCATAAACCGAAATAACCACATAGTTACTTATAATTAATCATAATTATTCATGAATCTAAAGCACTCATAATTAACCTAAATTACTCATAATTGTTGACTATAAATTACTCATAAGCCAAAAAACACTATAAATTATTAAAACATAAAATTAACTATGTGGCACTATAAATTAACTTTTTCACCCAAACAAGTGGAATCTCGCTTCTAAAATTTACAAAAACTCAATATATGAAACATTCAATTGTGATTTCTACTACCAGCTATATGTTGTTCTATTCATTGTTCATTGTAAAGCATGTTACACTTTTTTCTACTTGTTTAAAAGTCTTGTAAAATATTTTTTTGAAAAAATTAATCCCAAATCCTTGTAGATCTAAATAACCTTAAGAATTTTCTAATTCTAGATATAGCTCTTAAACACTATTCTATTCAATTGGATGGATGTCTTACTCCTGAAATTTTCACATTGCATCTATTAGCAAGCCATCAATATATTTCAATTCTCTTTGATTTGTTGAGATAGATAGCCCTTTTAAAATTACTCAAAGTAATTAGATCTATATGAATAGGAATTCAAGGTTGAATTTAAACATTTGATTTTGATATTACCAGAGAAAATCTAGAGAAAGATATAGACATTTCCTCCTTGAAGAATGCCTTGTTAGGTGTGGAGTTCATAGTTGTATCCACTTATTTTACTAAAATCCTTCCCCAAATCACACTAAAATGTATGTGAATCTAGAATGTGCATGTACTCACTTATTTTTCTTCAACAAAGCAAATGTTAAATCAATGATGGTTGAAGATTTATCAAGTTATTTGGGATAAATATTACTTCATTGTCACAATAATATCTAATTTTCCAATTTTTACATCTATATTCATATTTAATTGCACTAAGATGTGAGGATTATAATGGATTTAAGGAATTTATGTATTCCTTTTTGTATTTAAAGTTAAACAAATAAGTTTTCAACTTTACAATCTAATAGAGAACATTTTATTTTTAAATATTCTTCAATATCCAATTGAAATTCAATAAACTCTACAATGACATTATTTGCATATATAATAAAAGATCATTAGATATCAAATTCAATGGCACATTTACTTTTTTCCTAAAATATCTACTCAAATAAAAAATAATAGATAATTATCTAAAAGATGTTGAAATTTTGGATAACTAGGAAAGTATTTCCAAAGAAACCGATTTTATAATATCATTTTAATTTGATATTTCTTTTTTTCCTAAAATATCTACTCAAATAAAAAATAATAGATAATTATCTAAAAGATGTTGAAATTTTGGATAACTAGGAAAGTATTTCCAAAGAAACCCATTTTATAATATCATTTTAATTTGATATTTCTGGATACATTATATTAAAAATGTTAGTTTAGGTTTAACACTTTTTATCCTTAACGAAATGGAAAATTGTGTACTCCAACAAAAAAAGATAAAATTGTTTTTTCTAGGCAATTTTTTGTTGGCATTGTGAATTAGGTGTTGTCCTTAATGGAAATGTACCTAATGAGTTGTTCTTATTTGATATTATAAATATATTTGTAGAAACATTGTAGCATCAATATTAAACATAGACCTTAATATAAAAATAATTATAGGTTTACTAACGTTAATAATCTTGGATTGTAGAGATTAGGTTTAAAAAATTGTGGAATTGTGTTCAATGTTGTAATAATGTTATGATCACTCATTTGAATTTATACAATGTGTATATGTGAAGTTTTTCTCTATGTGTAAATGGTAAATTACGTATGTATGTTACTTTTAATTTTATTCAACATTAAAGTGTTTTGTTGATATCAAATGTGTTTTTTTTCTATTAGGTGATTTCATTGTTTGATCATGGATCCATCTATTTGGAGTTGTCTTCCATTCGAAATTCTTGAACTTTTCTTCCTCTGCCTACCTTTATCATCTGTGATAAATTTTACTACTGTTTGTAAGAAGTGGAAGAATTTTTTGCAAACCCCTTCTTTCTTGTTACGTTCCACGCATGTCTCTATGAACGAATTTAGATTTATGTTTACTTTTTTCAATAGTGAAGACAATTATATTTCTCCTGAATACCATAATCAAAATGGGCACATATCTCAATTTCATTTGGGGTTCATAGATTTAAGATACAGAGTAGAGTCTACTGTTGGACCAGTGGTGGTTTTATCGTTAGCAATAGAATGATCCCATACACTCAACTATTTCGTAATGAATCCATTTACAAAGGCCTTTAAAAAAATAGGCCCAATATGAATTAGAGAGTGGGGATTCTTTTCATTATTGGAAAATGTAATCAGCAGAAAATATGATTGGGTTGTTCTAAAACATACGTATGATAGAATGTAATCTAAATTTTATGTTTGTAGTAGTCTTGATAGGGTATGGCAAAGGGTTGTTGTTCCATTTGGTGGCACTTTACCCCCTAAGAATGGCGTGTTTTATAAAAGTAAATTGTTTTGGTTGTATATGGACAAAGAGTATGAAGATTATCTTCGGTACAGGTATAAAATATACTAGTTTGATGTAATAAAAAATAAATGGGGTTTTTCATTTGTTCTAATCAGTGACACACGGTGTATGTCATTAGCAATATGCATGGATCAGTTGATATGCCTTGTCAATGATGGCTTCACTTCTACATGGTCAATTGAAGAATTAGATCATTTCCAATTTTGTCAGTTGTGCGTTTAACGAATAATTGACTAGTTTGAATATGATTGGTGTTTCAGATGGAAGTTGTTGGAAGAAATTTATAATATAAATAGCAAATGTCTTGGTTATCTTCCATTTCGAACAGTTCATGCTCTAGTTCTTACATGCAACTATAGTGAAGTTCCTTTCCTATTATATAACATGATAATTGGAATATGTTTTCCAACAGATATTGATAATTCAACTAATGAATAAATGTCTGGGTTTTGGTACCCAGCGTTGGAGGATTGCAATGATTTGATTGAGTATGGAATTTTTTTTGCAATTGCTCCCCGTATGAATTCTATTGATGAGATTCCACCATTGGATATGGATATGGATTCTTAGGATATTAGTATTCTTAGGAGTTCCTATAAATATTTCCATTTTATATACTCTCTATGGTTGTGGAAAATATTTCCATTTTTGTCTCTATACATATTATGGGTCTTTATGGTAATACTTTAAAATTATGCTTGTATTGATCTTTATGATGTAAAATATTTCATATTGTTTCCCCTAAAGTTTTCTTAATTACATGTAAATGTGTCTCGATGTTATGCATTTTTATTTATTTGTATAATTATAATTGCTATGATTTATGTTATACATGTTATTTATACCGATTTTTGTTATGATTCTCAAACAATGTGATATCTTTATGTACATTTTAATATTTTCATTTATATTTTGATAGTATATAGTTCCAAATTTTTAGATATACTTCCAAGTCATATCACTCTCGAAAATGATTTTATAATTCCTCGTAAGTATCACACTGTGGATGATATAATTGAAATAAAATTTCTTATTGATAGTTCATTATGAGAATATGCTCCTCGTCAGCATAATCTTGTTGTTCGATGCTCACCTGAAAATGTTCATAACATTGGGAAACGTCTTGCAATCGGGATGAACATCATATCGATAACGTGGATGAAAATTTCCACCCTAACCCTTTTGTGTGTCCAATTTCATGTTCTAATGGACAAAGGTTGCAAAACATCCATGGTGGACATAATGATGACATTGTGTGTGATGATTTGGATGATAGTTTAATTGGCCATTTGCTTGATAATTTGGAGCCAGTTACTTGAAACATCGGATCTTCCAATCCCGCTTCTCAAAGTAATGTGGTCCCACCAAGAGAATAAGTCATCCCTGATAACATTTCACCTGGAACAATGGAGGTAACAAAATGATATTTTGATTCTTGCTGCAATAGTGGTTGTTTTATTACATTCCTCTATTTACAAAGTTTTGTTTACTAAACTTATAAGTTATTTTATTCTCTTGGAATAGGATACAACTCGTTTTGATAGAGGTCTAGAAATTTATTCGCAAAGTGTTCCATATACTAATCTAAGAAGTGAAGAATAAGCATGTCATAACCTTCTCGTGCATTTTCCTCGATGATCAAATTGTTGGACTAATGTAAATTTTCAACGTTTTTGATTTCATTTTCATTTTTTAAATTTCTAGTTGGTTGGACATTGAATTTTATGGCGTATTTTATTTTCTTCAAATAGGACACAACTCATTTCCAAAATAGGCATACAAATTAGCTTCGTATATGTTCCATCTACTGATGTTAGAAGTGAAGAGGAACCATCTCATAGTGTTCATCCACATCACCAAAAAATGTAAACGTTGAGTGCATTTGATATTTTTCTCATTTTTTCATTTACAATTGGTTGGACATTGTATTTTGTATCCTTTAATGGAGAAACCATGATTTCATCTCATTAGGTTGGAGAATTGGAATCCAAAACATCAAATTGTAAAACTAATGTATATGTTCAATGTATTTGATTTCTTTTCCATTTTTGAATCTTTCTTTGTTGGATGTTTATTTTTATAATGTATTTTATATTTTTGAAACAGGAAACAACTCATTTGAATAGAGGCATAGAAACTACATCCCAAAATGTTTCATTCACTGATGTTAAAAGCCAAGAGAAACCATCTCATAACCCTCATCCACTTCAAGACCCAAATGTATATTTTTAATGCATTTGATTCTTTTTCATTTTTTCATTTATAATTAGCTAGAAGTTAAATTTTAAAATCTTTTGTGACAAAGAGACTTTTACATCCTCTTAAGTTTGCGAAATGCAGACCATAAATTTGGAAAGACCTTCTCATAGATCCATTCCACATGCTTCAAATTTGCGAAGGGAATCTCATGTTCCTGAAGATGAAGTACATGTTAGAAGAAATTTTACTCCTCCAAATGGATTTCAACATGGTTCGACCAATAGAGATCATATTCATTTTGATGAAAACATGATTGCAATTCATAAAAGATTTTGAGCAAAGATAGATAGCTTGTCAATTGTCCAAATCTGCCACATTTTCTAAGAATTGTTTCCCAGAATCCACGTTTTAAGACATTCTGAAGGACCTATTTGTAGATGATTTAAGAGTGAAAGAGGAGCCCATCATTTTTGTCGATATAATAACATGGATCCCAGTAAGAAACCTCATATTTTAAGAGTTCTTACTCAAGTTGAAGAAATGCTAATAGCACGTGTGAATCCTATTTTGCAAGTGACACATGCTCGAGGTGGGAAATATAAGTATAGTGGTGATACAATTAGCTTTCCTCAAGATATTTCTACAATTGTACAAAGTCATCCCCGACATGTTGAAGATATTGACTTTCTGATTGTGAGGAGACATGTTGCTCCATCTAAATATTATGAATGTTATATCAAAAGATCTCGAGTGATGGCTTCATTGCTTTTCAAAATCCAACATGATCAATATTATCGAGACGCTGTAATTGACTATGATTCATATTCTTCAATATCAAAATCAACAAATTTAAGCCTGGAGGAGACATCGGTTGGTCTTTCGGGAAAAGCATCATGTAATAAAAGTTAATAAAGGAAAAATAATAACCACGGTTGATGGGAAAATTATTCCAAGTTGAATGCTGGGTAAGACATCCTAGTGTGGGTGTTCATTGGTTTATTAATGTGCCAAAATACCATTTTTCCTTTCCAAAGCCTTAGCCATTTCATTTTCCAATTTCCTTAGCCATCTCATCCTTCTTCTTTTGTTGCCTACCTACGAAATGAATGAAGAGAAGTGGAAGAAATTAGAGCATTTTTTTATAATTTTGATCCTTCACATGTTCAAGACATGGATTGGCCCAGTATTGGTACCTCTCCAGTGAATGAATATAATATAGAGGGGTTATTAGATATGGCATTCCCAACATTGTTCCCCACTGGTGATGTTGATTGGTTGCAACCATGTATTTGTAGTGTTGAACTTCATGAGTACGCATTGCATCTTCTTACATACTATGATCAGAGATTTGGAAGCGATCTTCTCTTTCGATATTACCTATTGAACATGATAATGCGACATCGGAGACAAGCAATTGTTGTAGTTTTTGCAAAGAAACATTTACATGATAACTCACCTACAACAATTGGAGATTTATGTCACCAACTATCTGATTTACCATATAATAAGTTGGTTGAGCATATTATGCGGTTTGGTTCTTCTCTAAGAGGTACAAGGGCATACTAGACTAAGTGTCGAGCTGAATTGACTAACGTGATTACTCAGTTAGGATGTCCATGTTTATTTTTTACTTTGAGTGCAGCTGACACAAAGTGGCCAAAGGTGCATAACCTCATGCCCATACATTCACATTATCATTCTTCAAATGAGCATCATATGAAAATTGAGAATGTTATCCAGTACCCTTATATTGTTGCCACATTTATGCAACATAGATTCAATATTTTTCAAGAGGAAGTTATCCAAAAATATCATAAAGCTAAAGACTTCCGGTACAGGTTTGTGTTGTTGAATTTGTTTTCTATACTTTGTCAACTTTTATTATGATTCTATTTATATTGTTTGGAGTAACTATATCTTTATTTTTTTTAGATATGAGTGGAAACATAGAGGTTCAGCACATATCCATGGTTTCCTATGGTTACAAGTCACTCCTCACATGGAAATACTAGATTGGTCAAATGGTTTTGATGTACAACTTGCAAAGATATTCTTCGACAAATATGTAATTGCATGGAATCAATGTGACATACATCATCACAACATAATGGTTCCACAAAGCCATAATGATGACCCTTCCCTATTGAATACTGGTCAGATTTTCTCTTGTAATCCTCATAATGATTATGAAGAATTTCTAAATCGTGTCCAAAGGCAGACAAAGTGTACTTTAGATTCTTGTTTGTGCAAAAAGGGCATTATTCTTACATGTCAGTACAATGTTCCATGGGATCTTTGTGATGAATCAAGATTGTTCATAGATGATCAAGGAAGAAAAAAATATGAGCCAACAAGAAATGATGGCAAGCTTAATATACATAACATTGAGCTCCTAACAATGTGGCGTGCAAATGTTGATTTCTAGCCAACGCTTTCTCGCTATGTTGTCTTGAAATATACTGATAAGTATGCATCAAAAGCAGAAAAAAAGGTCTGAAAGTTATCATCATATGTTAACTAGAATTTCAAATTCTATTGGCTCTTAGGATCATGCTTTATGTGCATACTCTTGTAGAAATGATTGTTGACCTTGACATTGGAGCACAAGAAATGCGCCATATGTTACTTAAGCTACCTCTTGTTGTTTGTAGTTGGAAATTTATTTCCTTAAATGTTGGAAGAAATGCTTTTAGGAAAATCTCAAAGAATGGCTTGCAATTTTCATCTGAGAATACTTTTGTCAACATTATCATAAGAGACCTTTTTCCCTTGAACATCTATCTTTCATAGAAACAACAAGATCCTTTACATTTTATAGCAAGCGTAAACAATATCCATGGAATCTTATAGATGTTCATGCTATTGTTCGGTTTTTGCCACGGTTTTATTTTATTCCTCGTGAGGCTTCAGAGGAATTTGAAATCTTTTTCTAGATAGAATTGCTCTTGTACAAGCCATTTCGTGATATTCCTGCAGAAATTTGCCTTTCAGCTGAAATTGTTATTGAAAATTGGAGGAAATTTTGACACCAAGCATGGCATGTTGATCAAAATATATCAACTATAGAAAATATTGAAG
Source organism: Pinus taeda (assembly GCA_000404065.3). Classification (NCBI taxonomy): domain Eukaryota; kingdom Viridiplantae; phylum Streptophyta; class Pinopsida; order Pinales; family Pinaceae; genus Pinus; species Pinus taeda. The sequence goes on from APFE031246016.1 coordinate 9,317, forward strand.
ATGAAGAAGATGGTGATTTTTCTAACCAGGAAATGAATCTTGAAGATGATTTTCAAGAATGAAAAATTTTCTCTCACTTGGTTCCACCAAATGATGTGAATGTTTCTGATCTTCACACCCTTGGTCGAAGGGACTTTGATATATCCTTTTACTGGGAAAGTACAACTATTTCTAATGATGTTGCAGAAAAAGAAGCTATGAATTTTATGAGGAATGAAAAATCAATGGGTGATATTTTTGACCTTTCAAATAGAACATTTGCATCTCCAGATTCTTTGTCGGAAAAATAATGACTTTCTTTTGAAATTGTTTTAAGGCACTTCGTTGAATATGAGATTCGTGAACCTCTTCTTATGATTGTTCAGGGCACTGCGGGAACTGGGAAGTATTTCCTTATCCATTGTATTTTTGAAACTCTTTCTAATTTTTTGAGTAATGGAAGAATCCCTTTTCTTCTTCTTGCCCAAACAGGAATATCTGCTTTTAATATACATGCAAAAACAGTACACTCAGCTCTTAAAATTCCAATTAAAGATATGCATCCACTATAGGGGTAGTCACTTGTAGTATTCCAAGAAGAAATGTGACATGTTAGATATATATTGATTAATGAAATGATATTTCGAGGATCAAGGTTTTTTATGCTAATAGATGCTCAATTACGAGAAGCATTTCGAGAGAAAAAAAAAAAATTGTCCTTTTGGTGGAAAATCCATCATCCATTGGTGAGAGATAGTCCTTTGTATGCAGGCAATACAGTAGGGAAATTCGTGTGGAACAAATTCAACATTGTTGTCTCTCTTGACACAATCATTCACCAACAAGGGAATACTAAGAAACAATCTTGTTTTCATAAAGCCCTCAATAACATAAGAAATTTAGAACCTGTTCTTGAATATTGGGAGTTTCTTATGTCATGGGCTGATATGAGGTTGCATCCTAGAAAAAGAGATTTATTTAATGTAGTAGTTCACATGTTTCCAACAAATAATTTTCTCTCCTTCCATAATAGGCATATGTTAAAATCATTAAATTATCCAATTGCATGATGTGTTGTTGAGCATTCAAGGCGTTTAGAAATCATTGGTGCTGATGATGATCAATTGGACCGTGAAGTTTTGTTGTGTCATGGTGAGCATGTTATGGTGACATGTCATTTATGGGTTGAAGTTGGCTTGGTGAATGGTGCACTTGGTTATGTTAAGGATATATTTTCCACGCTCGCTTGATAATGCCACGATCCTCCTTCAAATTATGCACATTGTTGAAGTATTATAAATAGAGTTGACTTTTGGTTTGACCTTTAGATCTCTCAAACCGAGTGAGTTGCAAGATCAATGTGATAAGCAGACATCCATAGGTTGAACATTTTCCATCTATCTATATCTTTTATTCCTCCTCGAGTGCATTGGAACATGTATAACCATCGATGTGGCTATAGAATCTTTGGTTAGCTAAAGAATGATTGCATTTTGGTAGCTATAGGAATGTTTTGATTAATTTTCAGAAAGAAACAAAAGATTATAAACCATGAATGAATGATACCTTTTATGATTCTTGAGCATATCTGAAGTGACCTTTCAACTTGAAAATGTAACAAAATTGTCATGAAAAGAATGGAAAGGAAAGTAAAAGGTTTATTAAAAAAAAGACAATTCAGAACTTCAACACAATTATAATAAGTTATTAACATGGAAACCTACATAAGTAGTTGCAAGTGCACTATATACATTTGTCGACATTGTTATAAGAGTTATCATGCACTTATATGATTTACATTCTTTACAGAAAAGAGCACATTGCAATATATTAGTGGTGTTTATGTTGTGGGAGTTGAAGAAATTAGTTTGTATCAAAGGTAAGACTAGTTGGGCATATTAGCAAAGCGTCACATGGTAAGCCTTTGGATAGAGAAGCTTAATGTGTGAATATAATGCCTTAGAGTGTTGCACACTCCCCATGATTCTATTTGTAGTACATGGGTTAGTGGTTGGTCTCCTGTGAGTGTTATTATAAATAGATGCATGCTCATGTTAGTGCAAATGGTTGTTGTCCTTATTATTTGTAGCCTCAACTCAAAGGTTGCAATTGTGCTAGAATTGCTTATAGTTATGTAGCAAATTGGTCTAACATAAACATTCCAAATTATTTCTAGATTTTTAATTATAAGTATTATTTTATATGCTATATTTCATATGAAATGTTAAATGATGATTTAGCAACACTCATAATTTATTTATTTTGAGATTTTGCACCTTTGCAATTCATGGATTCATTGCTTTATTTTGCTTAAATAGCAAATCCTTCAATTTTGAGTTAAATGCACAAAAAAAAATGCTTTCTTAGTTGTCATATTTGGGTTTAATGAGGGCATTGTAATCATTTTTTTTTAGTTTTTTAATAATCTATGTGGTTCATGGACCCCCCGCGACCGAAACATCCATGTTTGCAATAGGTAGATCCACCCAAATGGATCACTTCATATCGGCTCAACCATGGAACTTGATCCTGAGAGTGTCAAGAGAAATGAACGCGCGACCTATAATGAGGGGGACTCGACCAATTGAGCTAACTCTCAAGCGTCTTTTTTTTATGTGGTTCACTAACCTTGAAGAACAGTTACTGCTACATCCATGAAATAGTGGTACCAGGGAGATCTAACAAAAGGGATCACTTCCTGTCCACTCAACCACAAGGCCCGACCTCGAGGATGTGGAGAGAATTAAACCTGTGACCTCTTAATAGAAAAGAAACTTCAACAATGTGGAATCGATCAATTGAACTAACTCTCGGGCCTTTTGTAATCATGATTTGACTCAAGAAAGTGTAGAATTTATAATTGTAAGATACAAGTAAAAAGATAATAAAAAATCTTCCTATGATTTTGGGTTTATATAATATTTCGCTACTTCAACCATAAAAATGAAATAGTTAGATATAAAATAATAAAAAGAACAATCTAACATTGATTTATATTTTTCAACTCCAAACTTTATTAGTCCATGCCCAAGCAGGACTCTAGCAACCAATTTTCCTATTAACCACTACTATTTTGACATTAACATGTGCAAGTTATAATGTTTAACTTTAGAGATGAATAAAGCATTGTTTATTATTATTGAAAAAAATAAAAGTGTTAACATTTAATTGGATAAAAAAATTGGATCTCTTATTTCAAGCTTGCTACCATATGTCCCATGCCACTGATAAAGTTTGCTAACCCTAAGCACTCTCCAGTATTTGTGAAAATTCGTAAATCTAACACATCAGAAACCCCTACTACAATTACTCGTTTACAATCTTCTACTTGTTCTTTACATTAACAAGTTATTTAATTGCATAAACATCAAGGTAAACATTATTGTAGCCTTCACAAATATACAGTTCATGCACTGAAATAAACAGAGAAAATAACACAAGGGACATCGTTATTTTTGGACAATCATCCAAGGAAAAACCCAATTCAGGAAAATCAGTGCAGAATATAAAGGGTTTCTATTGTTAAGCAAATTTGTGAATACAACTAGGGTGCCAAAAATGGCTCACCCAACAGAGAATATCCTTGGCAGTAGTACCTCTATCCGAAGACAGATATTTCGGCAAATCAGAAATCGGATGATCAAACCCCACAACAACTATGGTTGTTCCCTATGCTGAACAGTGAAAGTTGCTCCAAGCACTACTCTGGAATTGTGTCACTCCTCCAGGAGCTACGTCACCCTCTCCAAGCTCAAAATTTGTTGATCTTCCCTACAGAATCTCCCTAGCGTTGTCTCTAAGGCCCAGCATCAGTCTCTGCAGCTTCTACGTCTCACTGCGTCAGCCCTTTGCGTCAACTTTACGGCCTCTGTGTCAATCCTTCTAGGGCCTGTGTTGTCTCTCCTGGCACTGCGTTGCCTCTCTGTTATGTATTCTTTAGCCTCAAATGAAAATCCCTTGTTGAATTGCCCCTCACTGCAACTCTGATCACTAACTCGATTTCCTCAACAAAACTCGCCCCATAAAATCAAATTTTTGATCACTTGATGTGTCCCCAATTGACCCTCAAGCCTCCTCTTATACTTTTCTTGTTGATGAATCAACGGTCGAGATTAAGTACCTAATCAATAGCTAAGATTAGAATTGGCTTGATCCTCGTCACTTATAACTTTCTCACCCATATTTTATTAACACGCATTAATATTTTTATTTTCCTAAGTTTAGACTCAGGAACCCATTAAAAATATTAATTATTTTAATAACTCCTCATCCGGATGGAATTTCTCCAAACGGTTTGTGGGACTTGGAGACCTCACGTGCCTTAGCCTCTCCACCAATTTTCAAGGCTAGAGCACATTCGATGCTACCCAAAATAAACACTCCCTCTTAGCAAGGAATGTGCTCTAGCAATGCTACACCATGGAAGCATCACATTGATCCTCCGCATCGATCCTCTGTGTTGATGCTTGGCCTGTTGCCCTACATTCATTGCATTGTTTCTTCTTATACTGCTTCCCATGACACTACCATTGCCACTACTACATCTGTACTATAACTCCCTCTCAACATGCTGCATCATGTTGCCCATAGCACTGCCACTGCTAACTGTTGCACTACAACTCAGTTACCGAGAAGTAAGTAACTAAATTCACTCAATAAATGACATCCTAGTTAGTCTAGAAGCCTAGTGATCCTGAAGCTACCTTTTTTGTTATCATGTGCTCCCTTTGCTGCCACTGCGTTGCTACAACCTCTTATGTGCCTCTCGCACTACTGCAACCTCCACTGCGCTGCTACAAACTTTTACACTCCAATTCTACCATTGTTGCTCCATCACACCTTGCTCCACCCAACACCTATCATCATGCTACTGTCGTTAAGGGCTCCTGTAGTCGTATGTGATCTAAGAGTTTGGGCACCTCAAGGATCTTGCCCTATTTTATAGTCCTTTCGACTACAACTCCAAGTCTCTCCACTTCTTCTCTAGAGGTGCATGAGAACTCATGGAAAAATTGTCATGAGTCTCAACATTCTTCTCCACCTTTGTTGGAGCAGCCTTTGAGTCAGAAGCTTCTCCCTTGCCTTTCTTCCATGGGCAGTGCGAGGCATATTGTCCCAACTCTCCATAGTTGAAGCACTTGACCTTGGAGATGTCTTTGTTATTCCTCTTATGTAGCCCATGTTGTCCCGTTGATGTGAGAGCTACATCCTCCTCCTCCTCCTTATTAACTTGAAATCCCGTAGCGCTACTCCATACCTTGGTCAATCTCTTAAGCTCTTCTTGTCAAAGAGCTTCCCACATCTCCTCCCAACTGGGGAGAGTTGCTCTGCCCAAAATGCTTTGGACAAATGTCTCCCACTCCTCGGATACTGCATTCAGGGCAGTCTTGACCATGAACTCTGGATCCAGTGTAGACCCCACGGAAGTAAGCTGGTCGTGAATCCCTTACAACCTGGGAAGGAAGGGATCTATCTCCTCTCCTTACATATGATACAAGGTGGTCAAGGTCTCTCACATCTCCCTTGTTGTGTTATTCTCAACAATGTGTGGTACTACATGATGTTTGACCCCATCTAGGATCATGCACTTGGCCTTATCCTGGGCCTCCTCATATTTCTTAAATGGATCAGTGTCAACTAGATCAACAACAACCTTCAAGGCATAGTCCTTGATGCGATGTTTGTCTAGGATTGTCAAGATCCTAGCCTTCCAGATGACAAAATTGGATGCTCCATCCAATCTGTCCTGATCCCTCAACCCATTCATTGTCATCTCTTCTCCTCTTCTCTAGACTCCCTCTGAGTCCTAATTTCCCTCTCAGAAATCCTCTGGTCAACCGTCGAATCACTCCTATCCAATCCTCCTTTGCTGCTGCAACCCAGATCTAGATTTCTTGGCTAGAAATCTGTCGAGGTAGTGCTTCCTTCTACCTGGTTCAGTCTCCTTAGACATTGTTCTGTACTAACAGAAATAGCGTCCCACTAGCTCCACAAATCAAAATCTGCACAACTCCCTTAGCCCCGACAACTTGAAAATTTGAGACCTTTAGGCTCTGTGCAATCTCTGTTTGGGTTGAATCTGCTCCTCCCGACCAATTGTGTTAATCCTTCCTAGCTCAGAAGGATGATGTGGCTCTGCGTGAGCCTGATCTACCCTCCTCTGCCTCTATGTTGGCCCTGATGGTTGATGCAACTACTGCGTGGGCTCCTCCCAGCTGTTGCGTCTTCCTCTCCCGCTCATAATGCTAATGTAGGCATTGCATGAACCTTTGTGTCACACTCTCTGCATTGTGTCACGCCTCCTTTTGCCTCTTCAGCTCTGGAACAACACTATCTCTCGAGACAGCTACTTCTCTGTTGGTGTCTTCAAGTGCCTATGATCTGCAATCACTTTGATACCATGTGAAAATTCTTGAATCTAACACATCATAAACTCCTAGTGCAATTAATGGTTTACAATCTCCTACTTGTTCTTTACATTAACAAGTTATTTAATTGCATAAACATCGAGGTAAATTATATTGCAACCTTCACAAATATACAGATCATGCACTGAAATAAACAAAGACAATAACATAAGGGACACCGTTATTTTTTTACAATTGTCCACGGAAAAACCTAATTCAGGAAAACTGATACAGCATATAGAGGGTTTGTATTATTAAACAGATTCATGAATACAACTACGGTGCCAGAAATGGCTCACCCAACAGAGAATATCCTTAGCAATAGTACCTCTATTCGGAGATAGATATTTTGGCAAATCAGCAACCGGATGATCAAACCTCACAGCGATTCGGGTTGTTCCCTATGCTAGACAATGAAAGCTGCTCCAAGCACTACTCTAGAACTGCGTCACTCCTCTAGGAGCTGTGTCACCCTCTCCAAGCTCATAATTTGATGATCTTCTCCCAGTCTGCACCACAAAATCTCCCTAGCGTTGTCTCTAAGGCTCAGCATCAATCTCTGCACTTCTGCGTCTCACTGTGTCAACCCTCTGCATCCTCTACGTCATCTTTACGGCCTCTGTGTTATCCCTTCTAGGGCATGGCATGTGTTGTCTCTCCCGGCACTGCACTACCTCTTTGTTATGTATTCTTCAGCCTCAAATGAAAATTCTTAGCTAAACTACCCCTCACTGCAACTTTTATCACTAACTCGATTTCCTCAGCAAACCTCGCCCCAGAAAATCGAATTCTTTAATCACTTAGTGTGTCTCCAACTAACTGTCAAGCCTCCTCTTATACTTTTCCTGTTGATGAATCAATGGATGAGATTAAATCCCTAATCAACAGCTAAGATTAGAACTTGCTTGATCCTCGTCACTTAGAACTTTCTCACCCATATTTTATTAATACACATTAATATTTTTATTTTCCTAAGTTTAGGCTTGGGAACCCATTAAAATTATTAATTATTTAATAACTCATCATCCAGGTGGAATTTCTCCAAACGATTTTTGGGTATTGGAGATATCATGTGCCTTAGCCTATCCACCAATTTTCAAGGCTATAGCACATCCACTGCTACCCAAAACCAACAATATTCATGGGAAAATACTTTTGATAATAGTGTTTTTAGGATGATTGTGTAACCCAAGTTTCAGATAGACCAAGGATATCGCTAATGAAAACCAACAAAGTTTGTTAACCCTCTTAGCTCAATAAACCTCTAGTTGAGTTCATTATTGTACCTGTTTGTCTCGTTTTGTTATGTGTGTTTATCAGTTTCCTTTTGATTTTATCTCATCTTAAATATGATTTTCTTAGATGTTTTGTATCTCATTTTTCTTAATATTGTGCAATTTAATTTTCACTGCTCTTTATCATATTTTCTTCAGAATTTTTATGTACAGGAGTGAAACTTCCATGTATATGAATTTCCTTAGTGTTTTTGGTTCGGGTGTAGTTGTTTGAAGATCTGCAATTACAATGCCTCCTCATGTTGAAGTCATAGCGCACATTTTATACTTTGGTAATTTTAACTTTTGTATTTACATGTGTTTCTCTATAATTCTTATTTCAACTTGGAGACCTTAATAGGAAAATTAGCATCTCATTTATCTGTGAAATAGAAGCAAGAACGCACAAAAAATAATGGTTGGTTTGATTGAAATAGAATTTTATGCCTTCCTACTAGATTTATTCATATCATGATGAGTCCAGATGCACCTAGTCCCAACAACCCACAAAATGAGAGTATCTAGACTGGTATATGAGTACATTTTGCAAATATTTGTATGCAATAGGATTTAACAACAATCTCTTAATGTCATTGATGATGTGATTGGAGAAGCCAACAATGACATTGAATTCAATTTGGGCCTTTTGTGGCCATTGAAAATTGCTTTTCCACTATTAAGTGATTTATGATGCCTTGAACATTTATGTTGTATATTGCAAGATAGTTACTAACATGTTGGGGACAAAATTAAATTCTTTTGGTAAACATTCAACACATTATGAATTATGTATTGATAAGCAATCACACAAGAAAATAGAAGGTAAATATTAACAAATTGTGGGTAAATAAGCACAATGTAGTCAGTAAATAATTAACTCATTGCCTTTGCGTCTTGTTTAGCTCATTGCGTGTATATCTTGTTCATTAGATGAGGAAATTTTCTAATGAAAAAAGAACTTTATGATGCAAGCATGACTTAACAAACGTTACTTAATATTTACCAAAAATGCTTGGTACATCGTTAGCAGTGATGCAATCCCTATTTTCCTTATTCTTTTTTCTTGGATTTTCATCTTTGAAGGTTCTTTTGTGAGATCTATGAGTCAAAGAGCATGAATTCCCATATTTGATATTTAGATGTGATATCTAAATTTTTCTTTCTCGCTTTCCAATTAAATTGCACTTAATAAATTGTTTAATTCTATGAATAACATTTTTATTTTGTCTTCATCCTTCTTAAGCTATAAATTAATTCATCATGAAGGAGTGTTTAATTCCATGGACAACATTTTTATTTTGCCTTCATCCTTCTTGAGCTATAAATTAACTCATCATGGAGCAGTGTTCATATCTTGCTCATAGCCATCCACATGAATTAAAATCTATTTATTAGGTATATTCAAAGCAATGTTCATATCTAGCTCATAGGGAGCAACATGAATTACAACCTCGTTTGTTAGGTATATTCAAACCTTTTGTTTCCATTTATAAGGATAAAACTTTCTACATATTTACAAGGACTATGAAAATTTGTTTTTTTTTCCCAATGATATATTTGTTGTTGTAATATCGAGTAGTATTTTGCGCAACTTGATTAACAGAATTGAATATTTATGTTCAGGTAGAGAAATCATGACTTATGAGATTCCAAACCCTTTAATCGGGATGCACTACCACATATTATATATGTTCTAGTATAAATATTAACAAACGGTGCTCCCTCCCCCATCGTGTCACCATTTCAAAACTAGGTAGTTTGCACAGAATAATTTCTACGCACAGAGGGATACAACGGCTCGAAAATGTTGAAATGATCCAAAAAATGTCCCACATGCAGGCCTAGCATCCATTTTCATATACTTGTAATAATATATTGTGTTTTTCTTGCATCACATAGGGTCCTCATTGTTGAATGAGTGAATACAAATGTTCTTGTGTGAATATGCTTTCTAGTGTTCTTCACAAGGTTGATGTTGACCTTTTGTTAACACTAGTTTTATTTAGCGATCACTCCAATTCAAGTTCGTGTAAGAAAAAGAAATTGAAGAGGTAAAAAAATGTATGTTATTTAAAATGCTTCAAATTTCCTGTCTCTGTGTTACATTTAAAGTAGATGACATCAAACTTTTAATTTAGCTCTATTGTGTGCAAATTTCCCCATAAAAATGACCTTCACTATTATTTAAAGTGACTGCTTCTATTATCCCTATGCTTCACTATGGGGTTTGTTAACTTTGTTTCAGTAATTAACACAACTAGCTTATATGGATGGAGGCTATGGTGTTTGTTAACTTTGTTTCAGTAATTAACACAACTAGCTTATATGGATGGAGTTAATAGTGAGTTTGTTTGTTTTTTTTTTTTAATCATAATGGTAAATTTTTTCTATT
>APFE031246016.1:27181-47068 GCA_000404065.3 Pinus taeda
TGTCAAATGAGAGATGGCTTTTGGGCATGTGGTATTGATGAGCCATGCTATTGTAACAAATTCTATATCCCAGTAAATCATATCTATTATAGAGTGGGTGTGTAAGTATTAAAGTTTTTATGTATTTATTACTTAATTTAAATATGGTTACATAATCATTATTTTAATTTATAAGGTAAAATGGATCTTAACTTATAGCTACTACTTATATGTTATATATTTTAATGTGATATGCATATTGTGATCTTTTTTATCAAAAAGTTATTGGTAATTTTATTAATAAAAACACATTACAATATATTTTTATTACTTTCAACTTTTGGACACTACAACATCTCTCCCATATTGGGCTTTATATTACTTTCAGCCTTTTACAACTTGAGTGGGCCTAATGGTTAAGAGCATGTGTTTCCTCCTAAGAGGTCACAGGTTCAAAACTAGAGGGAATAGAGTAAAACCAGAGGGGGTAGAGTATGTATGCCTTCGTAGACTTAGTAGTCAAATTTCTGCGCAGAGGTGGGTCCCTTGTCCCACAAACAAGGGGGTCTCATACACCAATTTGGTGTCTGGTTGTGACCTTAAAATTAGATAATAATTATTACCAGCCTAGATCCATCTTAACACCAAATCTATCAAGCGTCGAGAGGGATCAAATCTCTCGAGGTGCAAACCTATTTTTGAGTGCAAAACTTGAGGAAAGGTTTGCACCTCAAGAGATTTGATCCCTCTCGGCTCTTGATAGATCTGGTGTTAAGATGGATCTAGGTTGGTTTCAGTCTTGTGCGGTCATACAAAATTTGTTGAACATCTAATTATTTTGATCATTTTAAATATGCTAAATATGTCTAAGATTAATTTGGTCAATTTAATTTAAAATTTTCTTAGTTACCTTAGTTTGTTGAGATGAGAGAGACTGCTAGTAACTTGAATGATGAAATACAATTTTTTACTACAAAGTGTCAATGTAACAATTTTGATAGATAGAAAATGTGAATACTAAGTATATAGTCATTTACAAACAATTTCATTGCAATCAACCTGATATTATTTTCTTCTATTGTTCCTATTGTCACACCTATTAGTTTTTCCATTTTCTCATATCGATCATATGAAAAGAGTAGTTGGAATCATAGATCATTCAAATATTTAACTCGGGCTACTGTAGTAAACAACATACCTTGTCTCCGTTCCTCTCCAATATTAATAGTAGTTTTCTGGAAATTCAATCATTGTGACTTATGGAGTGTTAAACCCCAAATAATTTTCAATGGTAGTTATTTTCTATTAGCACATTTGAATGCAACGTAATTAACAATGTTGAATGATGGAAAATGGGAATAATAAGAATGTACCCAATTATAAATAGTTTATAGTTTCAAGAAGCATACATTTGGGGTAAGAAAACATTTTATTTAGGATGAAAATTCAAGTATTGTATTTATGGTTGAATAATTTTTATGTGTTTACACTGAGAGAGAGTGTGTATGTTTTAAGGGTGAGAAGGAGATGCAAGGGGAGATAGAGATATAGATTGGGGGGTGGGGAGAAGGAAGAAAAAAGAGTCAAAGCATGGAGGGAGGAAGATATATGACATGGAGAGAGAAATATTAGAGAAAGAGAAGGGGAAGAGAGAGAGAGGGAGGCGAAAGGAAGGGAGGGAGAGAGAGATATATAGATATGGAGAGAGAGTGTGTATGTTTAGGGGTTGAGATAGAGAGATAAAGAAGAAGAGGCAATGGGAGATAGAGATATAGATGGAGGAAGTAGAGATGTGCTTACATTGAAATCAATGTACAATATTAATCTAATTAATTTGAAATTAATGTACGTCATACATCTTGTTGCATCAAATCAGAAATTAACATCTACACTAAAATCAATGCATCTAGTGCAAACAATCAAATAGGATTAGAAATCAACATCTGTATTGAAATCAGTGCATCTAGTGCAAGCAACCAAATAGGATTAGAAATCAATACCTACACTGAAACCAATGCATCTAATGCAATCAATCAAACATGAGTAGAAATCAACATCTACACTGAAATCAATGCATCCAGTGTAAGGTATTAAATATGATTAGAAATCGACATCTAAATTGAAATAAATACATCTAGTGCAAGCAATAAAATAGGATTAGAAATCAATATCTACACTAAAACCAATGCATCCTCTGCAAGCAATCAAATAGAAGTAGAAATCAAACTTGACACCGAAATCAATGCATCTAGTGTAAGGTATTAAATAGAATTATAAATCGACCTCTACACTGAAATCAATGCATACAGTGCACGTGATCAAATAGGATTAGAAATCAACAACCACATTAAAAATCTTAACGTGACTTTCTAGATCTAACTTCTATGTCTGTATTTCTCCCTCTCCCTCCCTCTTCCTCTCCCTCTCTCTCTCTCTCACACACACACTCTCTCTCCCCCCTCACTGACTCTCCATCTCTCCCTTGTCACTCCCTCTCCACCTTTCTCTCTCTATGTCTTTCTTCCCCTTTCAACTCCATCTCTCTCCCCCTCTCTCTCTATCCTCTCTCTCAAGTCCTCTCTCTTTTTCCTTCCTCTCTCTCCCCTTCTATCCCACCTCCTTCTGTCTCTCCCCCCATCATACACACACTCTCTCTACACCCTCCAACTTTGTCACTATCTCCCTCCCTCTCTCCTTCTCTCTCTCATCCTCTCCCCCCCTCCATATCTATGTCTCCTTGTCTCTCTTTTCCCCTTCTTTCCCTATCTTTATCCTCTCCTTTTCTCTTTCTTCCCTCGTCTCCTCTCTCCCTCATTCCATCTTCATCTCTCCCTTGTCACTCCCTCTTTTTCCCCCTCCAAATCCATCTCTCTCCCTCCATCTATCCCCCTCCTCTCTCTCTTCCTTTATCTCTCTCATTGTGTCTCTCACCTCTATGTCTCTCTCCCACACTCTATTCCCCCTTCCATCTCACTCTCTTTCTCAAATATGATCACATTGTATTGTATTTAAGAAAGGATCTAAATTAATAAAAAAAAAACATAATTGGTTATAAAATATTAAACCTATATTTTGGATCAATCATGGTAAATTAAAGAGAATGCAATAATAAAAAAAATTAAAAGAAACACGCACTATCTTTTCTCTATCATTGTTTATCACTTTGATTCCTCTATCATTGTTAATTGCTTGGATCTTTGGTTAAGATGCATCTATCCTAGTTCTTTATAATATTATTTATATTATATAAATTTCACATATGTATATATTAACCTCCATTTAATATTTATGAAAATATTGTTAGTAGTCGTGAGGATAGAGGGTTTAGATATACCTCAAGAGTAAAATATTTTTATTTTGAAATAAGTTATTGTTCTTGGGCATGTGGTATTGATAAGTCATGGTATTGGCCCATGGTATTGTAACAATTAAAAGCCTAGATCGATAACATAATAAGTCTAGATGACCCATGGTATTGATAAACCATGGTAGTAGCCCGTGGTATTATAATTTTCTTTCCTCCTCTCCCTCTCTATCTTTCTCTTGTGGGTATTGGCCCATGGTATCGTAAAAAAACCTACTTAGAAGTTAATAATATCATGCTAAATCTTCATGATTAAAAATCTTGTCATATTTTAAATATTAAGTTTTTATCCGCTTATTAATTAAATGTATAGATTGAACACATCTATATTAATTGTTACAAATATATTGATTACATAAAATATAATATTACAATATTATATGTTACCAAATATTTATAACCACCCCCACCTAATAAATAGTGGCCAGGGGTGGGAAGAAATACTAATTAAAATGTAGTATTATTAAATTATGCCTAATATTTCAGGTCACATGTCACCCTAAATATTACATTCTACTCAATATTTCCCCTCACTCCTACTAATTTTATTGAGCACCTTCCATTATATTGAGTTTACATTCCTACAACCGAAAAACACAACCAAATATAAATTTACCTGATTACAAAAACATTATTACATGATATGCCCAATTGAATCCTCTGCTTCCTTTACCTAATTTTCTTTGTTATTCAATGAAAAAATTACCTACCTAGAAATTTACCTCATTATTATTACAAAATATGCCCAATTGAATCCTCTGCTTCCTTTACTTAATTTTCTTTGTTATTCAATGAATAAGCTAATTGATCTCTTTTTAAATTGTATATATATCATTTTCAAAATTGAGTTTGTTAATATTAGTCGACACATTTTTTAATCTATTTTTTTAATTAAATTATTTATTTTAAAGTAATGTTACACATATCTTTAGCATATACAATATATAAAATAAATCTTCATTTAACAGCAAAGTAGATCTCTTAGACCAAACTTCTTCTCCGACTATCTTCAAAAGGACAAACACAATACATCGCGAAGCTAAGACACCAATGTCCCAAGAACCAGAAAATATGAAGGCGATGCAAGATAAAGGAAGTTGGAAGACCGTAGAGAAAAAAAAGAAAGTTATAGCACCAATCTCGCCAAGAAAGACGAGTAGCCTGACAATTAAAAACTAAGAAAATTACAAGTCTGATAGACCAATTTGGTCTCAGTGGATGGTAACCATCATCATCATCGTCATAATATTAGCGGACACATATATAGTAACATTTCACATATCTTCGGCATATACAATATATATTATCCAACAAACACACACATACACACACATATATATTTTATTTTTTTAATGTAACGTAATGTTATGTTACGTGACAACATCTCCCTCATATACTGGCTATAGAATGCCTCTCGGCGCAATTATTATTATTTAATCGAGCCCATGTGTAAATTTTTACAAATCCTTTAAGTCTTATAAATTGAACATATTAATATAAATTCAACATATTGAGCCGATATGTAAAAAATTTACATACATTATTACATTACACCTACACATCTCTCCTATACTGGGACCGAGTTATAGAACACCTCTAGGTACACTTGGAAAATATAATTCCTACTTGCCTCAGTTGTGATTCTTTCTATGGAAAGGAGTTTGTTCCTATTCCTAAGGAGTTGTTTAGATCTAGATGTTTCCTAGATTGGTGTGTGGTTGAGATATTGTTTCAACCAAGTGACTGTGTATCTAACAAAGTCTACCTATCTTGAGACAACACTACATATATTTATATACAACATTATTTGATTAATTCAAGGAGTGATAGGTTTTTTCAAATTGGTATCAGAAGTTGTATGGGCCTGGGTCTTTCCCCCCTCATAGGAGAGTCGGGGAAGTAAAAATAGTATTGTGTGATGTGTCTGTGGTACTGTTTGTTCATTTCAAGGGTTGAGTGGCCTACGTGACGCATCTCCATCACTGGACCCGAGGAGGATAGTGGGCCCCAGTATTGCAGCAATGATGTTGCAACTCCTAGGACTCCCTTCTTTACTTTTATCTACCCGATAGTTCGTAACAAACTTGGAAGCGACGGTGTTGTATGCACAAATACTAGCTCTTACTACGGGCTGTTACTTGATCAACTGGCACAAGTTCTCTAGGAGCTCAAGCCAACTTCTATGAGTTTTCAGAAGAAGCTTTTAATTGTGATGGAAGAAATATAACTCAAAAGAGGCTATTCTACTTGCAGAAAGATGATGAAAGCTGAAAGGAAATGCAAACCCTAGCAAACCCTAGTTTTACCCACTAACCCTACTTTTGCAAGAAAAAGAGTTGAAACTACGGAAATGGATGCCATGGACTACTGTCAAGATGAAATGCATGTACTTAAGCTATTTCTGAAGGAAAATGTGGAAGAACCATCTTTTTGTACTTTTGAGCAATTTTATGCAGAATTATTATGCTTGTGTTTTAACTATTTGTGACTGTGCAGAGGTTTGGTGGCAAAGGGAGATGGAGTTAGATTTTGCAGCAGGTTGGGAAGGTGTGGAGAGGACCTAAGGAGTCCCTAGTACCCTTCTGAAGATTTCCATTGCGATCAGACTTCAAAAAATCGCTCGCACGAGCTTCTATAGGAAAGTTGCAGAGGATTGACAGGAAATTCTACAGGAAGTTCTACAAGAGGAGGCTGAAAGTGGTTTTTGGAGGTTTGAAAGTGGAAAAACAGTGGGAAAAGGGAAATTAAGGCTGGATGGAGGTATCAAAGGGTCTAGGACTCTGTCAAGGAAGATCAGACATGAAAAAGATGGTTGGGTTTGTTCAAAGTTCAAGGGAGCAATTTTGCACAAGAACGTAGAAATTAGGGCATTTTGGGAAAGTATGGGGAATGAGTGGAGGAAATCTTGAGAGATGGACTGGAGCAGGTTGTGTGATGGAAGAATGATAAGCTAGAGTGTTCTACAAGTGAGCTGCACACTTACTTTTCAAAACTGTCCCAAGCAAGAACTAAAAAAATAGAGTTTTACCTATTTTAACCTAATTCTGACCTAAAAACCAAAAAAGTGTTGAACAGAACTTTATGGACAACAAGTTATGCAAGAACACCATGGAAAATAAACAAGAATAGATCTAAGCATGTAAATACAAATGATATCAACTTCTCCAACTCGAAATCTCACACTAGCAATTGCATTGGAAAGCAAAAACAGTGTTTTAGTGGCAGCAAGAGTGCCTTGATCTCAATTCATGGTCCCAAGGGGGGCGAAAGGAGATCAAGGCCTGCTTGGTAGCCTTTTTGTAGATATTTTTCTATTATTGCAGCAAAATATCTAATCAACCTGAAGCAAGAACAATTATTTTAATCATAAAAAACAACCTGAGTAGCAAAGCAAGATTTAACGTAAACAACATAAATTATTTCATGAATGCAAGAAAAACATATAAATACACAAAGGCAGTGTTGGGCACTTGGGTTGTGCCCAACCTCAAGAGCTACAGCCCCCTAAGAAAGATCAGTGCTGGCTCAAAGCAGGATTCATCTTCATTGATCAAAAAATAATAGTTACATCACAAAACTGTCTGCATTAAGAGCTCGAAAATGAGCTGAGTACAACACTGCACAAAAGTGTGAAAATAGACTATGAAATGCTAACATCTAACTAAAATATAACTAAAAAAACTGAGACTCTAAGCCTTCATATTTATACAAATGGAGACTCCCAACAGTCCTTCTAAAATTAAGGAACTCGGCTTCCTAGAACTGAAGATAACAACAGTCCTATTTGACTTGCTCAGTTGCCCCTTGGAAAGTGGACCTTTGTGCTCCAAGTTCTGATGGAGAACTCGAGGTAAGGGCTTATAAATGAAGGGGATACCCTCCTACAAATCCTCTCCCTTGTTCTTCCACGAATTTGGCTGCCAAATGCTCATTAAACCTTTGATTTTGTCTCAAAATTGACCAAAAATCTGCATAAAGCACACATTAGACTTTTTGGCATAATGACTAACCCAATTCACTCTATTAGCATAAATATGATCAAAAACATGCAATAAACTAATGAGAATGGTGGATTAAGTCGAATTAAGAGGTAAAATGAGCCCATATAATTACCCATTTCTAGGGCTCATCATCACCCCCTACTGAAGGTGTTACTCATCCTCTAAGCAACTAATCTATCTCTTCATCTTTGATGGCCCTGGTGGCCTCCCTATCATCCCAAGCTTCTGATTTGGTCTACTCATGTGTGCCATAAAATTCTACCTTCTTGTCCAAGTCCTTCCACTACTCCTCCTCTTCACTGCTGGTTTGCTTCTACATTGCAAGGCTTCTATTGCCCAGCTGGCCATGCAAGCCATTTGGGCTTCTTTTTCCTATAACCGTTGTTTTAAAATCTGCACTTCATCTGCTGCCTGAGACTCTTTTCCTTGCAGCAGTTTCATTAGCATTTCAACATCAGCTTGTGGCTCTCCCTCTTGTTGTTGTTTCTCTGTTGCTTCATTGTCTATTAGGGGACCTTCTTGTTGTTGCTGCCCTCCCAAGATGGACAACCTATCTCCCTTATGAATTTCTTGTTGTTGTAACTGCTTTTTTAGCAGTTCATTTTCTTCCTGTAGCTGGGCTTTTTTACTGCTCTATATGTGCTTTACCATGGCCAACTCTCCTCTTAATTCCTTTAGCTTGTCCTCCATGTTTGTTTCTTTTTTTTTTTTTTTTTTTTTTTTTTTTTTTTTAACAAAATGTTTAGGTGAGAAAGCAGGCAGAACTAAATGCAGAGGGATAGCTAAATTTTCGTCTTTTTCTGAAACCAAATAAGGAATTTCCCATGTGCTTCTCTTTACAACACCAAATTGCAATATTTCCCTTTGTTTTAAACTACGTTTATCCTTAATTTGACTCTCTGCTTTTGAAAAAAAAAATTGACAGAACAAAGGATAAATAACACAGGTTCTCTTCAGAGAGTAGGCAGATATGTAAATTCGTTTTTTTCAGACAAGCTCGTTTCTATGGTTGCATGTATTTTCCTTATAGTAGAATTTGAGAAAGAAGGAGGCAGATTTCAAATGCAAAGAAGAAAATAGAGAATTGTGTAGAACTCAGGGAAAACATGCAGGCAGACTCTTAATCTTCACTCTCTTTTTCAACCCAATGTCATGTTTTTAATTCACCACCTTATTCAAACAAGTCATATGCAGAGATGTTTCCCGAGCCTACATCGTTTCCAACTTGAATTTTGAAAAAAATCTCGAATTTTCCTTCTAGAGAGTTGTTTTATGCCCTTCTTGTAGAAATTTTCCTGTAGAAATCTTTCGGCTCCTGTAGACAGTGTTTGCCGTTCTTGTAGAACCCGATAAGCAGGAGGGTTTTGAAAAATGGTAGAGAACGACTGGTTCGCTACTATGGAGGTGGTATAGAGCTTGTTGCAGCTACGGGGACGATGATTAAATAGAAATAAAGGTGGTGAGAGTATTTCAAAGAGGAGTTCTTACGGCTGTTTATGGAGACTTCCGATGATGGAGGGTGATCTGGCCAAGTGTACGTTGGCCCCATGCAGACCGTTGGTCCCCACTACAGTGTTATTATGAAATTGTATGTTTTCTGCCTATTAATCACTTGACATCATTGGTGCTTGAGCCCAAAACAGCTGCCGCTACCTAACTGTTAGATTTTTCCATGAGTTGACTAGACACATGTGCAGTGTTATCTCCGGTGAGTACGATCGAACTAGCTGAGGGTGTCCAGTTAACTGGCCATCTTTCTAGCTTAATCCAACCATTTCATTCGTTTATGAAGTTTCGAATCATACAGATGAAAATAGACGAACTGGTTTAAACACTTACCTGTAAGTCGAAATGTGCGTGTTGCTTGGTTCTTTTGTTGCTGCATGCTCATATTCAATTGTTGCATGCCTGTATCCCTTCTGCTATATGCTTTTTGTTGTCTGATGTGTGGCTATTTTTCTTGTGCAGGTATCCTCTGGCTAGATCTGAGCTGCAGGATTCTGTTTCAACCTTCAGATTTGCACCCTCATGTTGCTAATGCTAGAATTTTGCAGCCCATCGACTTGTTTTGTCCATAGCTCCCAAACGATAGATTGGATTGACCTGAAATTTTTTGAGCATGTTTCTATCATCATTATGCACCTCCCATAGAACAATTGTGGTCAATGGATGCACGAATTTTGAGAAAAAACTGAAAATGGCTTAAGGTGACGGAGGTCAATTTCTTGGAAACCGTGCACTAGAATTCGTTGAAATTGCTTGGGCATGTTGCCATCATCCCTATACAACTCCCCATGAAACAGTTTTTTAAATGCATGCACGATTTTCAAGTTATGGAAAAAAACAAATTTCTACTCTATGTATTTTTGTATCAGAGCATTCTGCAGTTTTTGCACAGTAAGAAAAAATGAGCTTGGGCTGTAATGCAGACTTGGACTTGATGGAAGAGAGATTTGAAGATTGCATGGAATTTATAAACCCTTTATGAAGCTTCCCTGTTCCTCAAATTACTTTTGAGGTCCATTTCTAGCTCTCTGTAATTTCTACAGAATCCTCCTATAGAAAACACAGTGTTCATAAAAGAAGCACAGTGAGGTGGAAAGGATGTCAAGAATTATGGAGAAGGGTGAGGGAAGGTAGGATAGGTGTTGTTATTGGTTTCAAAGCTTTCTTGGCACCTGTTGCTGCTTCTTGAAATTCTCTTGCAGGCCTACAATACAACTAGAAATTCTTTTTTTCCTTTTTCTCTTTTTTCTTTTTTTTTTGAAAACAACTAGGGCGCCTCAAGAAGGTTTTCACCCTAATTGCTTGTCCTGGACACCTCCAAGGGAGGTTTTCACCCAGGGATTTTATTCTCTTTTTTGTTTCTCTTCTTTCCAACCCATTGACTGCCTTATGGAGGTTTTCAATCAATGAGCCAATCTGAGGCGCCTCCAAGGAGGTTTTCACCTTAGATTTTTATTTTTATTTTCTCTTATTTTTCATTTTTTTCTTTTTTCTTTTTTCTTTTTTTCTCTACCCTACCCTACTTGAAAAACAAAATCATTTTCAGGTATAAGAATACTTCCAATGGAGCCATGTGCACATTGAGATGATAGACAAAATGATGTGGAGGCTTGAAATGCATGCTTTGACAAGTATCCGAATTTCAGAGACCAAACTATTTGACTTTGAAGGGATCAAGCATAGTTGAGGAAGAGAGTATTGTTGCAACTTAGTGCTCGTTAAGAACCATATCTCAATATAGTTGTGGTGTCATTGGTCCATTTTCTGATCTGAATCATTCTTCATGTCTTCTTCTATCAGGACCTTCACATCTTCCTCTTTTTGCTAATTTTTCTCTTGAATATATGGAGGATTTGATGGTAACCATGAGGGAGCTCTCTCGATCTCTGATTTTGATGTCTTCTCTTCATCAAGTGTAGCCCATGGTCCTTTGATCTCCTCTTTTGAATCTTCTTTTGTTGGGTGTGATCCTTCAATGCTTTCAATATAATCTCTTTTTTGCAATACTCTTCTTGAGCTATGGTGAACACCATTGAGCTCAAGAGGAGTTGTCTAGAAATGATGTACCTCAGCATTGTAATTTGGTTGAGCTACTTCAATGTGCGGGTTTGGAAATGGTGGGACGAGAAGTTGAGTGGGGGTGTATATTTGAGATGGATGTTGATGGGGTTATGTTTGGGCCGGTGGTTTCCCACTATATACTTACTGAGACTGCCTATTATTTAGGTTCGAGTTCGGTTGAGCAAGCATTTGTGAATGCCTTGGTGGAGCAGGAGGCTATGATTACGGTTGAGCAAGTGGTGGAGGCAAAGGAGCGGGAAGAGATTTGTACTAGGGCCTCCACCCCTGATGAGGTGAATTCCACTGAGGCTGTGGCTAAGCATAGAGGTGAAATAGATGAGTAGTTGGTTGAGCATGATATTGAGATGGATACAACCAAGGAGGGGGTGTGAACCAGGAAGGATGAGTAAGGGGACCCCAAGAAGGCATGGAAGTGGCTTGATAGGGGTTGTAATAAGTCTGGGATGTCCCTTGCATTCCCTGTTGGTAAGGTCTGGGTCCATGTGGCCTCCTTTGGTTCATGAAATAGAGTGGTTCAGTGTCACCTTCGGCCCTCTGATATGCAGCTTTAATTTCGGGCAAAGAAGGGCACTGATTCGTAGGATGGCCTTCTTCACAGACAAAGCACACTTCTATGGACTACAATGGACATTCATTCCTAGGATGCTTTCTAGTGCACTTGGCACAAAAAATGGCCAAAGCCCTCTCTACTTCCTCTCGATATCTTTTGATATGCATGGCAAGCATTTACCTCATCTCGCTCTTGAAATATTCCCACATGTTTCCAATTCACCTTCAATGGATGAGTTGGAAGAAAAGGTACTGCTCCCAACATTTTTGTTTTCAGCCATTGGCTCCAGAGGAATGTTTTCTTCTTCTTCTCCTATAGGTTCTTCAAATATGTCTTGTTGCTACCTAAGGGTGTTTCTTGATTGCAGCCACCGAAGAAGAGAGAAGGTTGGTTGTGCAAAGCGGTGGGGGTGTTTGGCAAGCATTTCTCTGAATTATCTCTACTCCTATGAGGCATGATAGGAAATCTTTTTGGTTGGTTTTTGTTTGTTTCTGCTTGTACCTACAAAACTGAAATTGATTGAACAACAAATTACAACTAACTGAAATCTATCTTGCTCGAATGAAAATGCTAAATTGAAATGAAAGCAGGAAAGGACTAATCTATTTTGTTGAAATGAAATTGCAGAATTGAAATGAAAGCAGCAAATGACTAATTTATTTTGCTGAAATGAAATTGCAGAATTGAAATGAAAGCAGGAAATAGCTAATCTACGCTTGCTGAAATGAAATTGTGGAATTGAAATAAAAGCAGGAAATGTCTAATCTACGCTTGCTGAAATGAAATTGCGGAATTGAAATGAAAGCAGGAAATGTCTAATCTGCGCTTGCTGAAATGAAAATTGCAGAATTTGAATTGAAATAAACTACTTAGCAGAATGTTTTAGTAAAAAATAGAAGAAAGCAGTAATCACAAAGTACTCTGATGCTTCCCTGGCAATGGCACCAAAAAGGCGGTGAGCTCCAGTATTGCAGCAATGATGCTACAACTCCTGGGACTCCCTTCTTTACTTTTATCAACACGGTAGTCCGTACCAAACTTGGAAGCGACGGTGTTGTATGCACAAGTACTAGCTCTCACTGCATGTTGTCACTTGATCAACTGGCACAAATTCGCTAGGAGCTCAAGCCAGCTTCTATGAATTCTCAGAAGAAGCTTTTGATTGTGATGGAAGAAAGATAACTCAAAAGAGATTATTCTACTTGCAAAAAGAGGACGAAAGCTGAAAGGAAATGCAAACCCTAGTTTTACCCACTAACCCTACTTTTGCAAGAAAAAGAGATGAAACTACAGAAATGGATGCCATAGACTGCTATCAAGATTAAATACATGTACTTAAGCTATTTCTAAAGGAAAATGTGGAAGAACCAACTTTTTGTACTTTTGAGCAATTTTATGTAGAATTATTATGCTTGTGTTTTAACTATTTGTGACTGTGTAGAGGTTTGGTGGCAAAGGGAGATGGAGTTGGCTTTTGCAGTAGGTTGGGAAGGTGTGGAGAGGACCTAAGGAGTCCCTAGTAACCTTCTAGAGATTTCCATTATGATCAGGCTTCGAAAAATCGCTCGCATGAGCTTCTACAGGAAGGCTGCACGGGATCTACAGGAAATTCTACAAGAAGTTCTGCAGGAGGAGGCCGAAAGTGGTTGTTGGAGGTTTGAAGATGGAAAAATGGTGAGAAAAGGGAAATGAAGGCTGGATGGAGGTGTCAAAAGGTCTAGGACTCTGTCAAGGAAGATCAAGGAGCCAGTGGAAAGTACGCTCTTAACTGTGTCGAATTTGAACTTGCCTGCCTGTGGAAGCTAGCTGCATGAGTGCGCTCCAAGAAGTCATGTGTTGGGCTTGTGATAGAAGTGTGGTTAGGCATTGTCAATGGTTTTGGTGTCAAAAGTCAAACACAACCACCTGTAAATCGAATTTCACATAAATTACAACATGTGTTGGTAGGTGATATTCAACGACAATATAATGGAGGGAGGAGCTAAGAAAACGCCATGGAGTTTTTTTTGTTCAATTTTGTGCATGGTGGCTGCTTATATAAGTTGTAGAGGCATGAAAGCCTGAACGTAGAGATTTAATAATTAAGGATAATCATTGTCATCTTTCTTCTGGAATTGAGGAGATTATTTGGCTTTATTGCGTGGAATTTCCCTCCATCTTTTACAAATATTTATATGGCTGGTGCTACACACGTTTTCATTTAATAACAGAACAACAACCGAAGTTCAGAACATTAAAGAAAAAATGGGTGTAATGAAGCTTCTTTTGGCAACCTTTGCCCTTGTTTTGGTTACAACACTGCAAGTTGTTTACGGACGCATAATATGCGAGAAGATTCTCCGAGAAGTTTGCACCCTTTTTGTATCATCTTCTGGAGCACATTGTATGCTTAAGAAGTCCATATCGAAGGATGCACTATGTTGTACGAATGCCAATCATTTGACGATATTGTTGAGAAAATTTATGAATGGATAGAAATGGAAGAATGCATGAGTGCATGTGGGGTAGAGAGATTGGTTGTGGGCATACCTACAGATGCTTTGGGAGAAGGTCATTTTACGAGGAAACTATGCTCCCCATATTGTTACAATAATTGTCCCAACATCCTCAATCTCTACTTCAATCTTGCTGTAGGAGAAGGCATATAATTGGCCCGCCTATGCGAGGCTCACAAAAGCAGACACTAACAAATGATAAATGAGATTTATGTGAATCGAAATCAAGCTTAGCGACTGAATCATTGATTGTTGAACTATGCAAGAACCAGAGGTAAAGTGGAGCCAGCGTGAAGCATAATGTCGTGTGGGCTCTACTATTCTGTTGTTTGTTGTGTTAAATCTGATTTTAACTTTGTGAACATTTATGATTTCAATGGATTTTATATTCATCTTATCGGTTCTACTCATAATCACATGGTGCCTTGACTCCGACCTTCATTTTGTCAAGATGCACATATTTCATGTAAAAATATATTAATGCAAATCTGGTTTAAAAAATTGGATGTTTGTTGTTGTGACATTTAGTTTGGCCAACTATTGTCACTAGTTTGATTCTACGTTGGAATTGGCCAATTCCAACAATAGACAAATTTATTTGCAAGAATAATTGACCACCATATATGATGAAGAAATGATAGTGAAGATGGCATCAGAGGATAGTGGTAGGAGTTGCACTGAAGATTAAAGGATGATGGACAATTAAGTTAAAGTTTGTGTGAGTTTGTGGAATAAACTCATGATGATGGCATATTGTGTGTCACATAAATTTATTGGTAAGCAAGTCTAGGATGTTTTGTAGTGGTCTTTGTAATGTATGTACTTGGTAACTCCAAGAGTTGGAGTGTGTAATGTAAGCCTAATGAGGCATGTCTACCCCCATGAAGTTTGTGGAAATCTTAAAACCACTTTAAAAATGCAGGTTTGTCGTAAGTTATAAACCACTATGTACGTGCAGGTTTGTGGTAAGCCAGAAACCAGTTGTGATAGTGTATGTAAGTGCAGGTTTGTGGTAAGCCAAAAACCACCTTGTAGTGTAAATTTATGGTAAGCCAGAAACCACGTGTGAGAGTGAAGTTGACAAGGATTCCGATAGGCATGGTTTAGGGTCAGCCGACAAAACCTTAGGCATGGTTTAGGGTAAGCCGATAAAACCCAGTGCATGGTTATGAGTAATCCGATAAACCCATGATGACGATGATGGAGGGGGATTTGTAGGTACAGGTACATGTATGAAGATATTGGTTGACTGAACCATGTACACGAAGGACATCCTAGTTGACCGACGGTTACAACGGTTGGTACTAATGCATTCTGGTAGATGGTTGTTCCTTTATATGGAAGATGTCATATTCTTTTTTGTCATGTTTGTAAACAACATGACCACAACTAGGCTTTGCAGATTGAGATCAAGACAAGTAGTCATTAAGAGAGTGACTTGAAAAATATAATTCCTACTTGTCTTAGTTGTGATTCTTTCTATGTAAAGGAGTTTGTTCATATTCCTAAGGAGTTGTTTAGATCTAGATATTTCCTAGATTGGTGTGTGATTGAGATATTCTCTCAACTAAGTGATTGTGTATCCAAGATAGCCTTGTAGAAAATCTAATGTAGGTTAACCCGATAATGCAATATAAATCAAAGCAGAATATTATAACCTACTTCTACTATCAATTTGCGAAAGCTTAAAGATCGAGCTGAACAATATAACCGGAAGAAGAAAAACCAATGGCACAATACACATGAAAATAATTTTGTGGAAAGCCTCAGCTAAAAACCCTACACTATTGTATTATCATACAGGTGGAAATACATAGGAATTATACAAAGTCATAGCTCTCACAGCCAGCCAGCTCTCACTACAATCCTCACAGATGCTCACAGGCAATCTTAGCTTCTCTCCAGCCTTCTTGTCCGCCCTCCAAGCTCCTAATTCTTGCATTGTTCCTTGTGGATGATTCACCTTCAACCAAGTGGAAAACCTCATTACCAAGTGGATGATAACCTTCCAAAATTCCGCAATCCTCAAGGATTAAATCCTTGACCGCATGCATGAGTTTTCTCTTTGAGAAAACACATGCAACTGATAGTACACTGTCCTTGAGATTTAACTCAACTAGTTCTTTCTTAGAATAGACATGCATGAGTTTCTGATGAGGGAATCTTCAATTAACTGGAGTAGCACTAGTTAAGTGCATGCATGCATCAACTGATTGTTAACTCACCATTAATACAGTTTGGAACTAATTTAACTGGACTTAACTCAGTAAACTAAGTTAACTAATTACAACTCAAATATAACTCAATCTTATCTCCTTAATTTAAGGGATAACTCTTGCATGACTTTCGAAAGATTTCTAACTTGAATTTCTCCAATTAGTTAATTTAAAATAAATTAATTAATTATTTTCAAGTAGTTGTTAAGTCTAAATTCGATTTTAATTCACAATTTAATTCAATGACAAATTATATTCGAATATTCTTATTGCCATATTTCAACACTCCCTCTCAACAAGAAAGGGATTATTTGCCACCCTGATCCTGTCTCTATGGAACTCGAATTTACACTTTGACAATGCCTTTGTCAAAATGTCAACATCTTGCTCCTTTGTCAAAATATACTGCAACAAGATGATCCTCTTGACCTGTGAAAAGCCACGAGCAACAAATCTTGCCTTATGCTTCTCCACACTACCATCAGCAGCTTGTTTTACTTTGTAAAGCCAATGGGAACACACAACTAACTTGTTCTCCGATCTCGGAACCACGTCTCAAGCATTGTTACGAACTATGGAGTCATACTCCTCCACCATAGCATCAACCCAAATCAGCTGCTGCACTGCTTCCTCAAAGGAAGATGGCTCGGTCTTAACACATTCCCCAGTAAGGGCCATGTATCCAATGTACCTCTCAGGTGACCTCCTCTGTCTATGCTGAGAATTTGGTGCTCCCACATTCTCTTTCGCATCCTCCAACAATCTATCAGCGTCTCTTGTGCGCTTTCGTCCATCTCTGGAAGACTCTGCTTGAGTGGATATCTCCACTCCTGGAACCTCTGCATGCAGCTACTCCGCATCAATCTAAGGCTCCTCCTCCTTAGTAACCAACAGTTCCTCCATGGCCTGTAGTTGGAGCTCACCCTCAAGGGAAACTCACACGGCCTTCTGCTCATCAAACTTGGAATCACTATCCTCCGACTGGTAGGCAAGTACACTCGATAGTTGTGAGCTGTATTAGTGTACCCCAAAGTATCCCCAACTCTACTGTCAACTCAAGCTTCTTCTGTGCATCCTTTGTCACGTGGAAATATACTGATGAGCCAAAGATCCTGAAGTGACCCACATCTGGTCTCTTATTGGAGAAAGCTTCCTCTAGTGTCTTCATCCCAAGTATGTGATGCGGGCTTCTATTATGCTAATAGACCGTTGTGCTGTATGCCTCAACCCACAAGTGAAGTGGTAGGCCTTGGTCATGCAGCATTTCCCATGCTGCCCCTACAATAGTTCTATTCTTACTCTCGACCACCACATTCTGCTGTGGGTTATGAGGTGCCGTCAACTCTTGTTTAATTCCTTCCGCTGCACAGAAGTCCTTAAACTCTTTAGAGACATATTCTCCACCATTTTCGTTTCTCAAGGCCTTGATCTTCTTCCTTAACTCTTTGTCGACCAAAGCTTTGAAGTCACAAAACTTTGTGTAAGTTTGGTCCTTCTTCCGCATGAAATAAATCTAGCATTTACTAGAATAGTCTTCAATGAAAATCACATAATACTTTGCTTCGTTGTGGATGCCATCAGAATGGTCCACACACATCAGTATGAACTCGCTCTAAGATAGCCTCTGCTCAACTGTCTTGATAATGGAAGGAAGACTTGGTGTACTTTCCCAAGGTACAACCTTTGCATGTGTCAACTTGCTCAACTTTATCTTTGGAAAGTCCTCTAGATATCTGCTGCATTATCTTCAAAGCCCCATGATGCAAATGGTCCAATGATCCAAGTGGATATTCGTGGCCACCCACAAAGTCCACTTGGACCCCCACCATTGTTTCTTTCAGCTTTTTAGTTTCCTTATGTGTAGCACAATTTACTATTTTTAGCAGTTTTTCGGGTCTTGAACTTTCGGAGTCGATTTGAGGCCCTAAACAACATTTTTTGGGAAAAATGGGAGCAACATTCATCCATGGACCAATGTTGCTCTTCCCAAACTTGTATTTCTCGAATAGATCTCTCTAACGAGATATTGTATGCGTCAAACAGAGATCGTATGCCAAAGTTACGACCCCGGGAAGTTGATGTACCAATTTACCCAAACGGGGCCCACAGTTTAGCGTTTCATCTTCTAGGGTTAGGTTTTGGATGTTTAGGGTTTTCCATTGTTTCTCAACAATAAATAGGCCTTCAAGCCTCATTGTAACACAGTTCAGAGGCATGTAGCCACCACATCTCTTCCCAGAGATAAGCTATCATCTCCCTAGCTGTTTATTTCCATTTTCTATTGGTAAGCATATCTCAGTATTTTACATTAATGAAATGAAGTATTATTTCCACTGCATCTTTGTGTTTATGGTTATCTCTGTAATATGTTGCATTACTATTTAAATCTGAATCAGTGGTATCAGAGCGGGCTGCTTGTTCTCAGTTTTTCTTTACATGTCCCCAACACGGTCGGGATATAAGGAGTTAGGGCTTGAATTGGTCGAACCTTTGCAAGACTAGCCTCGCAAATCTTGACGGCCTTCCATGGCAGATGAAAAGAAAGACGAGGGGGTAGGAGATCCTATCAAAATCTTGGTCGAAGAAGCCCTCAAGTGACAAAGGAACGTGATGATGGAAAACTTTGCCCAGATTCTTCAGCGGCTACCCAGGGGCGACGCATCAGCTTCCAACAACTACTCTGGAAATGCCACATTGTTTAAGGTACAAGTTAATTTAGAAATCCCCATATTCGAGGGTCAGATAGACGCAGATTTCGTCTATAAATGGTTAAATATGCTAGAGGGTTATTTTTCTGTTCATGATTTTTCCAGTTGGGAAAATATTATTTTTGCTCTTCTTAAAGCAGCCCCCCACGTCAAGGACTGGTGGGAAACCTACTGCGAGCAGAAGGATGAAAATACTAGCTCACTATTTTCAACTGTACCCACCTAGAATTCATTCCGGGAGGCCATTAAGGAGCAGTACTACCTTGTCGCAAGCTATGAGGATCAATACATAAAGTGGACCATGTTGCGGCAGGGAAGGGACCAAGACGTGTCGGAGTTTACCAATATTTTCCATCCCCTTCGCACAAAGTTCGGTATCAAGGATTCGGAGCAACATTTGATATGCAAATACCGCCACTGCCTGCACAAGTACATCTAGGAAGAAATAGAATTCCTGAACATCTCCTCGCTCAACATGGCACACCGATATGCCATAAAGGTTGAGCAAAAGTTTAAATAGAAGAAGCGAGACTTTAGATCTGCGAATCCAAAGCAAGGGAAAGGTGCCCCCAAACCGCAGAACAAAGGACAAAGCCAAGGCGGGGAGGCGCAAGACAACCTGCCAAAGATGCAAGCAAAGAGCAATGTCATGAAGCCGAAAAACGACACAAGAAAATGGTGTGAGTTCCTTAAGAGCTCCACTCATAACACAAGTGAGTGTCGAGCCAAGCAGTCACTGGTGGCTGAGCTAAAGGTTTCAGAATCAAAGGCATGTTCCGACTCTGAGTCAAAACCCAAAAAGGGGAATGACAAAGGGAAGCAGATTGTTGATGTAGAGCCCAACATCACCGTTGCCACCACGAACATCCAGAAGGAGGAACCCGAAGATCCAGAGGAGGAGGAGCGTCTCTTCCACTCCTAGATGTGGGTAAAGGGATCCCCGCTATAGTTCATTGTCGATAATGGGAGCCAAAAGAACCTCATTT
>APFE031246017.1:0-19644 GCA_000404065.3 Pinus taeda
ATTAATTTATCATTTTTAAAATGAAAAATAATATAAATTTTAAAATAACATTCATAAGTACATAATAGTAGTTTTCCAAGTACATACCAATTAATGATTATCATGTTATCAAATATTACGAAAAGCACGAGACTCGAGGCTCAAATCCCTTATAAAAGAGGAAACAAGTCATTCATAATGACATCAATTTGTAATAACCATATCAATTAATTATTTAATATTAAAGGAAATACAATAGATAAATTTTATTAATTTTATCTAAAAATTCCTTAATTTTAATAATTTATAATTTTTTCCATAATATTAAAATTTAATAAATGTGGAAAAAATATTAATTGTAAGATTTTGTTAGTGATAATTATTGTTTTAAAAATAATAAATAAAATAAATACTTCTCAATTTTCATAATATACTAATTAAGTTAAAATAAATGTAATTGTTAGCATCATAATATCTATACTGAATCTTCATCACATATATGAAATGATGTTAATTCTAAAATTCGTAATAAGCATAATAAATGTGATGTGTGTGAAAATGTCACCTTCTGAGTTAATATGTGTAAAGTTTGTGGGTATGTGTCTGTTTGTGTGCACCCTCCGTTTGTTGTATGAACGTATGCATGTATGCATGTGAGTAATTGTGCCTCCTTGACAATGGATTGTGTGGATGCGCGTCAATGGTTAGTCCCATGTCAATGATGGACCATTTTTGAGGTCATATAAGCTCTCACCTTCACATGGTTGACCCTGTTAGTAGAGATTTTACATCTCCAAACCAAGAGGAGCTTTTTATATAATATTTTTTAATTAATTTTGGGGTCATATAAGCTCTCACCTTCACGTGGTTCACTGTATTAACATAGGTTTTACATCTCCAAACCAAGAGGAGATTTCTATATAATGCTTTTTAATTAATTTAAAATGAATTTACTTTATAACATTAATTTTTTTAAATAATATTAAAATATTTATTTATTATTTTAAAAACATTTAAATCTACAACCTTACTATAAAATAAATATTCATTCATATATACATATATATATTACAACATTTTGCAAACTATATTAATATAGTAGAGATGTGGTAATCTCCAAATAAAAAAATAAACATTTTTTTAAATTAAAATAAAATTAAATGAAAAGATTAATGTAATGCAAACATTTTAAAAGTTAAAATAACATAAAATAAAAAATGAAAACAAAAATAGCAAAATAAAATTGAAATAAAAATAAAAAAACGACTCATGGTATTGAAAACCCATGGTATCCATGTGGAACATAACATAGTTAAATGGTGAAATCAAATTAGCCTAGATAATGTAATGTAAACATTTTAAAAGTTAAAATAAAATAAAAATGAAATTAAAAATAAAAAACTACTCGTGGCATTGAAAACCCATGGTATTCATGTGGAACATAGCCTATTTAAAGGGTGAAATCAAACTAGCCTAGATCCATTTTAACTCATGACCTAACTCGCCAACTACTACAAAGCATACTACAAAGCATCCACAGAGATCAAATATCCTCTAAAAAAAGTTTACATCTCAAGAGATTTGATCTCTCTTGGTGCTTGGCAAATCTAATTTTAAGATAAAATCTAGATAAGTTATATTAGTTTCATACCCGGTAGAAATTTTAGTAGAGATTTCAGTGCTTTCTAATTTATTTAAAACATAGCATTAACTTCAAAACATTAAAATGATATTTCTAATCATATTTAAATATTATTTTTATTATTTTAAAGACTTATAATATACCAACTTAATAAAATTATATAATATATATATAGAAAATATATAATAATATATATATATTATATACACACGCTATACTAATTATAAAATTTAAATTAAAATAATATATAACTTTTATTATCGTAAGTTTTACTATTAAAAAAATATATCAATAATATATTATTTATTTTATTACATTTATTATAAATAATATAATAAAAAATGAAATAAATTATTTCTTATTTCATTAAAAATGCAAAATGAAATAAAAAACATTTAATAAAATTATTAATAATTATTTTAAATAAAAAAATAATATATTTTCTTGAATAGAATGAGAAACATATTATTAATCAATAATATATTATTATATTTATCATTCGCATTTAATTATTAAATAATAATAATAAAATAAAATAAATTATTTTGTTATTTATTTGATTAAAATCCAAAATATATAAAATTAAATTAAGGAATATTTAAAATTAAATTATTAAATATTATTTTAAATTAAAAATAAAATAAATATATATTTTGATGATGATGATGGTGGTGGTTAACATTCACTGAAACCAAATTGGTCTATCGGACCTATAATTTTCTTAGTTCTTAATTGTCTCGCTTCTCGTATTTCTTGGCAAGATTGGTGTTGTAGCTCTCTTTTTTTTCTCTATGGTCTTCCAACTTCCTTTATCTTGCATCTCCTTCATCTCTTCTAGTTCTTGGGACATTGGTGTCTTAGCTTTGCGATTTGTTGTGTTCATCCTTTTGAAGATAATCAGAGAAGAGGTTTGGTTTGGGAGATCTGCTTTACTGTTAAATGAAGGTTTATTTTGTGCGGTATTCGAATCCTCATAACTGTTGATGCTTGAGGGATTGTCAAGTTCACTTTTTTGTTGTTGGGCGGGGCTTCCCCCTTGCTTGTCTTAAGAATTGTTTCTTTCTTTCCCGGTTTCTTATGATTCAAAGTTTTCTAGAGAGTATTCTTCCTTGATGATAGTGTAATGTTCTTTTTGTGCTCCTTCCCACCATCTAGATCAGCGGTGATTCTTTCTAGCATAATTTTTCTTAGAGACTTTTAGGCAATTTTTGGCTAGATGGCCTGTCTCAAAGAAGGATCGACATCTGAAGAGGACACTTTCATAATCGAGTTTCTAGTTCCACACATGGTCTTTACTTGTTAGATTTGTTTCAGCTAGGAATCTGGTGCTGAAGTCCACTTCCACAAGGACCCTAGCAGGCACCCGATCTAAAAGACGTTAGGACTCTAGTTTTGATCTTAAATAGATCCTGACTTTATCGACACAGGGCAGTAAATGCTTCTATCAGCCTGCTGGACCTTTCATATCATCTTGCGAAGAGAGAGAACACGAGTCCTCCTTGGATTTTCCCCAACCTCTATCTATTCAGGCTGCCAAAGAATTGCAATCCTTTAACTGACTCAATAGCACAAAGAATTGATAATTGATGCACCCATTAGCTTCAATACCAAGTAAGAGATTGTGTGCCTGAATGTGGCAAAACACTATAATCACTGCAGCCGATAGACGCAGAGGAGCCGTTATACGCAGAGGAACCTCAATTAAGAATTAGAAACATGATCATAAATATCAATAATATATTATTATATTTATCATTCGCATTTAATTATTAAATAATAATAATAAAATAAAATAAATTATTTTGTTATTTATTTGATTAAAATCCAAAATATATAAAATTAAATTAAGGAATATTTAAAATTAAATTATTAAATATTATTTTAAATTAAAAATAAAATAAATATATATTTTATCTTGATGATTAACCTCAATTAAGAGTTAGAAATGTAATCTTCAAAATATGGATGGGATGAATCCAGAAAAATTATTACAAGCTAATAATCCCATAAATCTTAAATATGAAAATATATATTTGTCTTGAGAAGTGCTCTCTAACTTATATGGTAAAGATGTTGTAACCTCTAGATAAAATAAAAAAATATTTTGTTTTTATATAAAATAAAATTAAATGAAAATATTAATGTAATGTAAACATTTTAACCAAGTCAACGTAAAATAATAAAATGAAGTAAAAATAATAAAATAAAAATAGAAATTTTCTCATGGCATTGAAAACCCATGGTATTCATGTGAACCATATCTTGTTTAAAGGGTGAAATTAAACTAGACTAGATCCATTCTAACTTTGGAACTACAAAGCATCCAAAGAGATCAAATCTCTTTTCAATCTAAAAGAGGTTTCCATCTCTTTTGAATTTAGAAGCTCTCAAGAATGTTAAGCAGCTGTGCACAATGATGGGCCACACAAGCTACTATAGGAAATTTATCAAATCTTATGCCCAGATAACTGTGCCGATGGAGAAACTATTAAAGAAGGATGTGACTTTTTGTTGGGATGAGGAATGTCAACGGAGTCGTGATGTGTTAAAGGACAAGACGGTGACTGTGCCCATCTTAGTATTCTTGGATTGGAAGAAAGAGTTCCATGTGCATGTCAATGACTCATTTGTTGCGGTGGGTGCGGTATTGACCCAGCCTAGAAAAGGTGAGATTGATTATCCAATCGCCTTTACAAGTAGGAAATTATGAAAAGATGAAAAGAATTATTCCACTGCAGAGCATGAAGGGTTGTCCATGGTCTACACACTGCAAAAGTTCCAGCGTTATTTGTTGGGTGCACAGTTCAAAACATACATAGATCACTCCGCTCTCAAGTACCTAGTCAGCAAGCATGTGTTGGGGGGGAGGTAATCTATAGGTGGTTGTTGTTGTTCCAAGAGTATGAATTTGAAGTAATAGTGAAGCGTAAATGGTTCAACATAGGACCAAATCACCTAAGACAAATTGAGACAATTGAAGAACCAACCAATTTGGAAGAAGGATTGTTAGATGTGCAACTCTTTATTGTGCACATTGCGGATGACCACTTTGTTGATATCATTCAGTTTTTAACCATGGGTATAGCCCCGAAAAGCTATTGTACTCAATAAAAAAATGAATTAGTGGTTTGTGTAATAGATTTTTCTATTATAGCGGGACATTTGTATAAGATGGGAACAGATGAAATATTACACCGCTATGTTCCAGAGTTCGAGCACGCTAGTATCCTCTCTGAGGCACATGAAGGAGTGGCAAGATGACACTATGTAGGTACAACGACTGTGCAAAAGATTTGACGTGCAGGGTTATGGTTGCCAACAATGCATAAAGATTCCAAGGCATTTTGTAGAGTATGTGATGCGTGTCAAAGGATGGGAAAGCCTTCGTAAAGAGATGAATTTCCCTTAAACCGTAAAGATTCATTACAACTATTTGACAAATTAGAAATTGACTTTATAGGTCCAATACAACCACTGGGAAGGAAGATAGGCACATGATACATCATTATTGTGACATAGTACTTAACTAAATGTGTAGAAGCGCATCAAGTGAAGGATTTTACTACTGTTATAGTTGTAAAGTTCCTGTTTGAATATGCCTTAACATGGTTTGGGTGCCCTAAGATATTGATGAGTGATAGGGGTACGCATTCCTGAATTTAACAATCAACACGATACTCAAGGAATTTCAAGTTTACCATCAAAAGAGTATGCCATATCATGCCCAAGCCAATGGTACAGTGGAATCATTCAATAAGAATTTGGAGAATACGTTAATGAAGGTTTGTAATGTCAACAGAAATGATTGGGATATACACATCCCAGTGGTTCTATGGACATATAGGACGACGTGCAAGAAGTTGATAGGAGAAACTCCATTTAGGTTGGTCTATGGGATCAAGACGATGATTCCCATGGAATATATTGTGCCAAGCTTATGCATTGAGGCTTTGATAGAGCTAGCGGATCGCGATACCTTGGAGGAATAGCTCACGTAGTTGATGGAGTTGGAACAAGACTTGTTTCTTGTAGGATTTCACCAACAGGTGAAAAAGGAATGTGAGAAGGCCTGGCATTATAAGAATATTAAGTTGCAAACTTTCAAGATGAACGATTTGGTTCCTCTATGATTGTAAATTCACAAAGTTTCTGGGAAAATTCCAAATGCATTGGTTAAGCCCGTATGTTATTAAGGAAATCACTGATGGTGCGTAGTCCAGATCGTGAAGCTGAATGGTAAATTGTTCCCTGGAAGGGTGAATGGAAATTAGTTGAAGTTGCACACAGGGGATCCTACCCCTACGCAATGACTACACAGTAGCATGATAGTCTTAGTACTTAGGATGCTGCAAGGGAGAGTGGGACTATAAAAAATGTTGCCTAAAGAAAAGGAAAACACAATAAGGAGGATGCACGAGGAAAGCAAGCAATGTGAGAAGAGGAGGTGCACCAGAGGGGTTGTGCCATGGAGGATGGTGTCATGCAGATGGGTCTAAAAGTAGTCGTTGAAGTCACTGTTCATGATTGGATAGTGAAAATCCTATTAGGAGGAGCGGGTAGGTGACATTTATGGCGAAAATATTTGGAGACCTACTGCCAAAGATTCATTTATGATCAGAAAATGGAGGGAATGGTCGGATTTGAATTCGAAATCACCTATAAATCTCGCATGTCAATCTATTGCAGAACACTTTGCCTTATGAAAATTGTGTATAAGCCTTCTTGTTTTCACTCTATGAATCTGCAGTTTTGGGATGATTTAGTTGCAAGCTTGATATTTATGATATTGCCTGAGTGGAACTAGAACATTATCGTTGAAGCGATGTCCATTGAACCTGTAAGTTCTGAAGTCATTGTCTCTCAAGCAGAAGGCCCTGAAGTTGCATCAATGGAAGCTACACCATATGTGCCTACGATACTGCGGTCACCTAGGCTAAAGCAATCTGCTACTAAGGAGAACTGGAAGAAACCACAACCTATACCAGTGAGCCAATCATCGAGGAAGAACCCCACAGAGGTTTGACAGAAAGGGAGGATGGACAAGGCAAAGAAACTATATGAACTCGTGGATTTAGAAGCAAAGAAACTCCACAATTGAGTTGAGGAATTAGCCGTTAATGAGGGTGAGCCTATCGCTAGGCTCCCAGCATATATCTCTCTACAAAAAGGGAAAGCGAAGGTACCCAGGGACCCAGATTCAGGCAAGTTCACAATATGTATGTCGCTACTGCCGGAATAAGTGGTATTTGAAGGCGCTCTCTTAGCGCATATCCCTGTGTTAACATTGGAGGATTTGGATGTCGTCGATCATGAGAAACTTCCACATTTGGCCACCAATAAGTACATGACCAAGATTTACTATGAAGAGACTAGGGTCACTAAGCGGGAACCAATTAAATGGGTAAAAAGGGTCGAGTAGGCCAATTTTCTACATATGCTGTGTGTGTCACACTTTGATAGGTTGATTATAAATACCATCTGTGTGCACCAATTTCTCGTGCTGGTGCATGATGGGTGTTTGTGGTTAGGCAAACCCATCCCCATAAAAGACATGTTGATCCACAGAATTATGAAATTTCCCTATAAATGGGTGGATGCAATGAAGGAGTTTAGAGGAAAAAAAAAGGAGAAGCAGCTTGCAGATAAAATGAAAACTGAGTTTGGGTTGGTCAAGAAGTCACACAGATACTGTATTTGCTCTATCAAAGACCAAGCAGTGTAGTTTTCAGCTCAGAGTTTTGCTAGGAAGGTCATGAGAAAATGTCGTATGGATGAGGTTCCAACGCCAATAACTTCACTGGCTAGACAATCCACAAAAGGGGTGTAGTACAACTAGGCGTACTACCTCTGCAAGGAATTCTTAGCAAATTTATGTGAAGCACAGAATGAAAGTAAGGCATTTCACTATGCCTGGTTGTTGATGCTGATTTTGCTCATTCCATGGCGACTACCAGATACTGGTTGAGATGGACTTCCACACAGTAATTAGTCAGAGGCCAAGGTTGTCTCCAACCTTGTTTGAGTAGTTGTAGGCCTTCTTGGAATTTAAGGCTGATTTTCATAATGTATCCATCCACATGAGGTGGGACCCTAAGAAGATATGGCACAAATTGTCATACCTAGTTATGGAGTCCGATGTACAGGAGATTGTGGGGACATGGCTAGAAGAGTGGCGAAAACCCACATATCTTAGTGTAAGTATGAGAAAAGGCAAAGAAATCTCTTCCGCATAGACAATAGCTACACAGAAACAGAAAGAAGATGCACAAGTAGTAGCGGGGGAGTTGGCAGATCAGAAGAAGAAAGAAGTTGCTGCTAAAGTAGTTGCTGCTAAGGCAGCTATCGATAAAGTGCGTGTTGCAAAAGAGGACATAGTAGAATTTGAAACATCAACTTCACAACGTACTGAAGAGTAGGAACAATCTGAGAAGGAAAGAGGTGGGGATGACAAGAAGAGCACTCCTTTCAAATTAAAGAAGCGGGCCAAGAAGACGACTTCTGGACCTAGGAAGAAGAAAAAATAAGAAAATCACGCACACGTGGACACAATTTTCCTCGTTGAGGGGGACTTGGGTGAGATCACGGATAAGGTCCACAACACAATGATGAAGCTGTTGACTCACTTTGAGTAGAAGTACATGTAGATGTTAGGTACCGTCCAGAAGGATTTGCATGAGTTGCAGATTCAAACGGGCATAATTCATCTGAGCATGGGACAAGCGAGAAGGGTTCAAGTGATCCTATAGCAAGCAATCAAAAGTGTAATGGAAACAGAACGAAATTTGGATCTCATAGTCATTCCCTTTCCAGAAGGGATATTACGCACAAAGTTAGAGGAAGATAATGCTCCGTTCAGAAAGATCAAGGGCATGGGCATGAATTTAGTCACACTACCCGTTGAAACCCTTCACGTGCTTCATCAGGGGGTCCTCACACTATTGGTAATCAATGAAGTCAAAATGAACAATGAGAAGATATTTACAGAAAAAAGGCTCAGACTCTTAAGGAAAAAGAAGATCTAGTAGCACAAAGCCAAAGCCTAGAAGCAGCAATTGCAGAATTGTGTAATTCAGTACTAGAGCTACACATTCCAAAGGATGTGGAAACTTCAAAAAAACATTAGGAAACTAGTCACCATAGTGCGAAAATCTAAGGATGAGATAGGCTGAGTTACTTCTTATTTCCAGATGAAGATCTCATAACTACAATTGAAACTACAGTCAACTACTCCATGAGAGGTCAAGGAGTAGCATTGCGTAGCCATTAGAGAACATGTGACTACTTTGGAGAATGCAGTATCGTGCTACAATGGCGTTTTTGAAAATGTAATGGAACTATGGACTATGTTGCAGGAGGACTCAAACCTGCAATGAATGCGTACAAAGATTAGAGAGGCACAACAATAGGTTGATGAGATCAGGGAAATTGTGTGTACTTTGGTACCAATCCAACGCTTCATGTGCTTGTAAGAAATGAAGCCGCTATAAGCACAGCTTGAGGGGCTGCAACACAAAGAAGCAGTTTTGAAGGCTCAGATTCAGCCATGTAAATAGGAAGCAATCCATATTACTCTAGCCATCCAGGAAAAGCTGAAGGCTTTAGAGCAGACATAAAGGACCATTCACCTAGTGATGGAGGGACCAACTACAGAGAAGCTGGTCAAAGAAGTGCAACAGGTCGCATTACAGAGCACAACATACCTTGAAGTATTGAAGTTGGAGTTCAGTGACCTCCGTAATAAATTGGATAATCTAGCTGAGTGACTCGAGGATGAGTTACCATATTTTTGTTGGGGGCTTGTTGGGATGCGGTCCCTGGGTTAATTTTTGTCAATAAAGTGAATTTCTATAATATTTTTGTTAAATAATGTAAATTCTCCACGAAATGTGGAAGTGGAGTGCAAAACTAGGTAATAATAAAAGGGGAATTAGTCCCTTGTATGGGTAGGTGATAGGATGGTTTTTGAAAGCCGCCCATGGTTCACAGACCATGGTATTGTAATGAAAAGGCTATATATAGTTGATTCGAGGCAAGTCTAAGGGGACAACATTTGGAGAAGAATTATTGTAAGGGAAAAGGTGCTAAGGCAGGAAAAGTCAGTTTCATGTACTCAGGCAAAAGGGGAAGACTCCTGCAGCTGAGTGCATGAAGACCTTGGTAAGTCCGCAGTTGAGTGCACGGGCCTCTGTAGCTCGGTGCGCAGGGATAAGAAGTTTTTATCTGAATGTTCACATCTTGATAAAAGACTGTTTTGAGCTGAATAAATGCATTTATGCCTTGTTTATAAACTTTTGTTTAAGTTTATGTATCTTCGTTCTGTGGTCTGTTTATGTGAATTGATGCTTAATTTATACAAGAAAGAGATAGATTTGTAATGTTTATGCATAATCTATATAATTAACCACCTTCGTGGAGATTGGGAAAATTTTAGATAGATCTATTGTAGTTAACTGTTTGGAAAGGATAGATCTACACAAAGGCAGATCTAGGCCATAAAAGTTTCACAATATATAGTTTTTTGCATGAAAGCAGTGAGTCTGTATCTTTTCTGCTTGTTAAGTACAATCTACTACCTTAGTGACGATCTAAAGGTCATTTCGATAGAGTTGTAGTAGTTGACAGTTGGATGGAATAGATCTACGCGAATGAATATCTAAGCCATAAGAACCTCAGGAAGACCATCAAACAAGCCTATGGATGTAGAAAACTAGTTCTAGCATCCCCTAATACTACTTCAAGTGAGGCTACATATTGTGCTACATATGTTGTTGCTGAAAAGGCCAGCAGTTAGGGTTTTGTTGGTTGGTGCGAATAACTCTAAACCTGGGTTATGCCCCCTTAATCCAACAATTTTTATCAACAACTTGGCATGGAGTAGGCGGTTAGAGGGTAAACACCCTCCCATATTGGCATCACATGGAAGTTGGCCATTCAATATTATACGCTGAGAATCGATCTTAAAATGTGAAGAGAACAACTTGTTCTAAAACCTATGGGTTTCCTATTTTAGATTTATTATTTAGTGAAGTAAGCTCCACAACTGAATTATTGCATAAATTTCCTCTGGTCATATGCAAGGCATTGTAATCATCTCTTAATTCAATTTTGGTATGTCACATCAAGTTAATTATTAGTCTTCCCCTTTTTTTTGACGTAATTGGAGTTTGATAACAGATTTTGAGGGTTACTCAAACCCTTACCATAACTCTGAGGTCACATCCAAGGCTCTGTTGTTATTGAGAATTTTCGGTTAGGGTTACTTAAATTATTTTCTTTGCTTTTGTGTAACTTATTTAATCACTTGAAGGATGGGTTTTCGTTCTTCGAATAGTATGGAGGTTTTCATGAAGAGTGGCCATTCATGCAGGTATGCCACTTTCCTTACTAATCATCATTCTAGTTACTTTACATTTCTCCCTTGCTTCCCCAACACGTAATTTTTGGAATTCGATTTAGTGTGAATATTTCCCTCTTTTAGTAGGTTCTGTTGGGCTAGGGTTTGACCACGTTGGATCTCACACCCTACCATAACGCAAGGGAAAAATCCTCTTCCAACTTGTATAATTTCAGAGTCTTCTGGAGTCATCACTATCGACTCACAATGCCAGGTTACTTGCTAGATGGTTTTTGAAGGTAAGATTTGACCTTGGTTTTATAATAACACAATTCTTATACTCATGTGCCCATTATGATGAGGTTAATCACTTACAAGTGGAGGTGTTAAAGGCCTTTTTCCCTAAGCTAATTTCAGTGGTACAATCTTTCGCTTTTTCTCTGGTAATTTTTCCACTTCTCCCAGTTATATAATTTTCATAGATTTGTTAGGAAATATACAAAAGAGTATTCTCTATGATAAAATAGTTTAAATATTCATTGGTATAGATTCATTGGAACCTGAAATCTATCAAGTGTGGAACGAGATTAAATCCCTTATGTGCTAATTTTTTTTAGAGGTTAGTTTATAATATTTGATTCTTTAAATTGCATCCTTTTTAATGTATAAATCTAATAAATGCCTTGAAAATCTGGTTGAGCACTTGGATTATGTAGAGTGCACAATTCCAACAAATTTTTACTACAGTTCAAATGACTAAACAATATACCCCCAAAGGAGCCAACATGTAGAATAATAAGACTTATTAAAATGTTTTAACCATTTTTTATTTGATATATTTGATTTAAAACTCAATTTGATTTATTTATTTATTATTAATAGTTTTTAAATGCCACATTAGTTTTATATTAAGAATGGAACAAACTACACATGTCTCTTTTATTATTCTTATTAAGAAATAACTAGTTTTTTCTTTATACATTTAAATAATTTACCTAAACCTTATATTGAAATATCTTTGTGAAATATAATAATTATATATCTTCCACACTCAATGAAATATTTTTACCACCTCTTTTGAGCTATAATGTCAATAATAAATCAAATAGAGCTAGCTTAATGAGAATAAGATTATTAATATTTTTTTAATTATAATTAACTAAATAAATATATTCACTTTTATTTTTAATTATAGGTAGCATTTTTTTATTTAAAAAATATTTTATTTTCTGTCTAAAAAGTAATGTGTTGATATGCATAATATGTTTCTCAGCGTAATATTATTATTTTTTAATTTCAATTACTTTTATGCTTTTCAAATTTGATAGAGTTATATTATTTCACATGAACATCGAAATAATATAGAGCTATATTATTTCAAGTAAAAGTTTAACATTAAACACATTACACATCTATCTTACTAACACTCAAATATAAAAAAATTTGATAAATTTTTTAAAATAACTATTAACATTAGTAATAATAAATTAAATAAAATAATACTAATGTTATTCTTAAAATATGATTTTTCCATAAATCTAAACTAATCATTCTTTAAATTTTAATATTTAATTTTATAGATTTTCGCATATAAAAAAGATTTTTGTTAAAATTTCTAAAATAATTATTAACATATTAATAATAATAATTAAATTTATAAATAATCATTAATTTTAAATAAAAAATTCCAAACAACTCAATATGATATATATTATTTTTTTACCCAAAATTACAGTGTGTTAAACATTTGGCTATGCGGTTATTTTTTTGCACATGCTAGGACACGGGGGACGTTGTAGCTCCTTAGGTTGAATTGAATTCCCTATATTGAGTTTTCCACTGGACGGCGCGGAGACAATGACAGATAAGGTCTTATATACTACGCACCTTATGAATGAAGAAGGATAGGGATGGGTGATTTTGATGAATGAAGAATGAGAGGAAATTCTCATATCAAGAGGAGGTGATGGTATTTTCTGGAATCTAACCCGAAAACAAGAGCAGGGTGATCGAGTGGATTGATTATCTCATGGAGAGGGTAATTTGTTTGTTTATCTCTCTATTTGGTTAATTTGTTTGTCTATCTCTCTGTTTCCTTAACAAATGGTTTTCTCTGCTCAATCTACAGGTTAATCATCATGGGTATTCTATCTCTCTCAAGCACTGTGTCTTTGTATGTCTTATGGAGCGCTCCATAAATGTTTTGTTCTGTGTAGTGTTGTATGCATCAACGTCCTGTGTTGTGTTGTGTTGTGATTGTGTCTTGTGTAATGTTTGTTTTGTGTGTCTGTTAATTGAGAGAGAAAGTTCATGCCCAGGAGAGTATGCATCACTTGTTGAAGGGCCAATTTGATCAACAATGATGCATCCAGAGTGAGTTGTACTCATGCCAATATTTTCTTGGATTATTTTATAATTCATTTTGGACTTGGGCCTGTTTCTTTTTCTGATCATGAATTGGAATTTTATGTACAGGAGCTGGAGTAGCATTTCCGATGCTTTTGTAGCAGAGAATGAGGATTTTCCAGCACTTTCTCAATAGCCGCTGAAAAATTCCTAAAAAACATGGTTAGTACGTTCTCCTCTGTTTCATGGTTTGTGTTTATTTCTAAGTCTGAGACGGAGGATAGCCTGTAATTTTTAGTTGTTTATGTTTGCTTCCCAGCTGCACCCAAGAGTTTTTCCTGTAATTTCTAGTTGTTTATGTTTGCTACCCAGCTGCACCCAAGAGTTTCTCCTCTCATTTTTCCACACCAACTCT
Source organism: Pinus taeda (assembly GCA_000404065.3). Lineage (NCBI taxonomy): Eukaryota > Viridiplantae > Streptophyta > Pinopsida > Pinales > Pinaceae > Pinus > Pinus taeda. The sequence goes on from APFE031246017.1 coordinate 13,717, forward strand.
GCCTCCTCCTTGCCTTAAATGATTTCTTTCTATTTCGTTTCGAGCTAGGATTTTTGGTGTTCAAACTATTTAGTTCTTCCTTCAAGCGATAACCCTTTGAATTTAATACCCTGAACTTTGACCATTGGTGTATCACCTGGTACAACCCCTGTGTACCAACCCCTGTTCTGCATCATCGATACTCATCACCTATTCATCGATGTGTTTCCAAGTCCTCATCGATGTGTTGAAAGCCGATATAGTAGTCAATGAAAGCAGGGTGAAATTCCATGGCATTTTCTCCACACTCGTGCTGGTCTCGTCTTCTTATTATTGTTATTTATGATTCTCTCAACAACCTGTGTGGAAATTTCCTCCACTTATCCCTAGTACCATAATACAACTTACATTGCAATCGGCATTAAATCACATCTCAACTCTTGTTATATAAATTCTACTTAGGGTTTATAGTGTTCGTTGGAATGGTAAACTACCAAAATCAGTATTTATAGATACAAAACCGTTCTTTGGTTTCCAACAGAGAGTAGCACTTCCTCTAAAACTTCTTCCCGTCCCTGGCACGACTTTTCATTGTATACCTAAACGTGTACGGTTGTGTTCTGTTGGATTGGAAGTTTCCAGAGTCACATCTGCCCCTAACCAAGTTGCTTACACTTATAACTTCATAGGCGAATAGGGGTCTCGTTTTGTCGGTCAGTTGTACTTTATTACGTTAATTAAGCAGATTATCGGCCTGTCTGTGTTCCAGAATTTAATTTATTTAGTAGATTATAGGGTTGTCTATGTTCCAGAATTTTAATTTATTTACCGGATTGAGATAAGTCGATGATAGGGATTTATTTAACCTTCAGCGAACATGTTACCAATATTCTTAGTAATATTTGTAGATAGAAAACTAGATTGATTTTAAAACTAATTACTACATACGTGTGCTAGATCAGAGGCACAGGTCTCACATGAGAGGAGCCTCCGAACCTGACACTTGGGTATGAAGTTATAGGTTCATCATCTTTCATTAATGCAGGTCCATAAATAGCATGGCCCCGTGCCCAATACATGAGTACCAATTAACCACATAGGAAACCTAGAAACTAACAATTATAACGCCCAGGGCAGCCAAGAGTTGCCACGGACATAATTGGTCGACTAATCCAAGAGTTGCCATGGATGGTACCAGCAGCGGTTGTAATTAAACCAAATTTTAGTTTATCCACCTGTTATTAATTTTAGTTTATTCTTTCTGTCTTTGTTCTTTTTTCACCTCAAACCCAAACCCATTTATTAATTTGAGTTTATTATTGCATTATAGTTTGAGGTGTACGCCTATCACATTTCATGTGGTTGTTCAGCATGAAGAATACGCCTATCATTACTCGTAAGTCATCATTACTCTGGATAGAAGCTATCCCGCATGGTAAGTCATTACTGTGGATAGAGGTAACCCGTCGTTCCTTTGACCGTAGTGGTAACATGATCAGTCGCTTCCTCATCAAAGTTTCCATGAGATGAACCCTTTAGTCTTGCACACGCGTAGTCCCCATCACATTTCATGTGGTTGTTCAGCATGAAGAATACGCCTATCATTACTCGTAAGTCATCATTACTCTGGATAGAAGCTATCCCGCATGGTAAGTCATTACTGTGGATAGAGGTAACCCGTCGTTCCTTTGACCGTAGTGGTAACATGATCAGTCGCTTCCTCATCAAAGTTTCCATGAGATGAACCCTTTAGTCTTGCACACGCGTAGTCCCCATCACATTTCATGTGGTTGTTCAGCATGAAGAATACGCCTATCATTACTCATAAGTTATCATTACTCTGGATAGAAGCTATCCCGCATGGTAAGTCATTACTTTGGATAGAGGTAACCCGTCGTTCCTTTGACCGTAGTGGTAACATGATCAGTCGCTTCCTCATCAAAGTTTCCATGAGATGAACCTTTAGTCTTGCACACGCGAGTCCCAAGAAATGTCATGATGACTAATAAAACAATCATACAATTTGACAACGCGTCTCCTCGGAAAGATAATCAAACATTCCTTTTTCTCTCTCTTATAATTACATTACATGTTTTTCTTTCAAACTTTTTTATTACTTAAGTAGTTTTTATTAAATATATAATCACAAATATTTTTCTCTGTCTCTTTCCCTGGTAATTTTTAATTAAATTTCCAATATTTCTGAAGAAATATAATTATTAAAAATTTACGTGGTCCCATTAATACATATATTTATTCATTACATTACATTATTTTATTTATATTTAATTTAAGGAAACTAATAACAGAATTTCAAAAATAAACAGTATTTAAGTCACCATGTGATTCATTAATTTATTTATAATTTTAAATCTGCAGAAAAAATATATAACAGACAATGGTTGACAATTTTATTTACTAAATAAAATTTTATTAATAAGAGTATGTTCTTGTTATATTGAAGTTAAAAGTTATTAAATATGTTTTTTTAATTTACTTTAATGGTTATATTTAATTGTTATTATATTAAACATATAAATTATATCATACTGGTATTACTTTACATAATAATATTGTATTCATATTTTTTTCTAAATATTTTTTTTATCCATTTTTTGTTGGTATCTATATATATAAAATATGGATTTTTTTTTATGAACTGTGCATTTAATTATATTACAAGTTGTTAGGAAAGCTTTGTATATTAACAATATCATTTCCCTGTTGTATGTTGCAGAAAATTTATCAATACCAAAGTTGTTCTGGGTGGCTCGAAGACATCATCTATTTTTATGTTTTGTAATGTTGTAATTATAATTTTTCTTATATATTATGTTTAGATGGGCCCATCAAAGAATGTACATGAACACAAACTATCATTAATAATATGAGTAGGTTTTTTTTTTTTGTTGGAGGGGGAATTCAACCCCTCCAAAAGGCTCATAGGAAGGTTAAATAGTAACCCTCCTTTGAGTTGTGTTCCTTGTGCTCATGGTTTTCATGATCTTTAGTTTATAGTATATCATTTTATTATAATAATAATAATTTATAAACATGTTTTAAGCATCTTCCAACATACACACAAATGGAAAAACCACTTTTATTCACATAAATCATGTAACATTTTTTCAATGTTTTAAACGTCTTCCCCACATACACACCAATACCAAGGTCACTCTTATATTTCACATACATAACTCAAATTTTTTTCAATGTTCTAAACAACTTCCTCACACACACAAATGGAAAAACCAATCTTATTGACATAAATTATACAACATTTATAACCTAAATTTATTTATATTCTTTAATTTCTATATATTTTTTGTTTTGTTTTTTTTACGACTTTGAATTGGCTTTGATTTTTTTATTTGTTTAATTATACATTTTTATTATAAATATGTTATTAGGATATTTATATTAATATTTTCCTTCTTTTCATATATATATTGAATATTTTAAAAATTTAATTAAATATAATCATATTATTTAAGTGTGGTTTGTAAATTTAAAAGTTTTTATTATAAATTTACCTAATTTAAATTTCATGGTTTATTATTTAATAATATAATAATATATAATTTTGAAAGGCATTATATATATATATATATATTATATATATATATATATATATATATAATATATATATATAGTATATAATATATATATATATATATGGGTTATAATGTATGCTTTGGATTCTTTATTTTGTATGTATATGAATGTATTATTTTCAGAATATATGAAATGAGAGTGTTTGCATTACTTGTATGTACTTCTTTGGGGTGTTTATTCTTCTATATATGTTTATGAATGTCTCATTTTGCATGTTTTTGAGTATTCTTTCCATTGTTTATTTGTATGTATATGTGTGTATTCTTTCAGTATGCCTTGAGTGTTAGAATGGTGGTTTCATTGTTTGCAGGTATATACATTTATTTATTTTGAAGAGTTGCTTGTATTATCTTGAGTGTTTTTTAGTATTCCTTCATTATTTGCTTTGTGTGTGTGTTCTTTGAGTATTCTTGTGTATGGATATTGTTTATTTGTATGTGTATGAATGTATTATTTGTTGTATTTGTATGAGTATTATTCACTTGTATTCTAGATATGTGCATGAATGTGTTCCTTGCTTTATTTGCATGTGTCTTGTTTACTTCTATTCTTTGCTACACTTGTATGTGCCTTGCATAATTGTTGTTTTCTTTGTATGTATGTGTCTTGTTTACTTGTATTACTTGTATGTGTATGAATGTATTCTACATGTGTGTATGAATCTATTCTTTGCTACACTTGTATGTGCCTTGCATAATTGTTTTCTATGTATGTCTGTGGTTTGTTTACTTGTATTCCTTGTATGTGTATGCATGTATTCTTCATGTGCGTTTGAATCTGTTCTTTGCTACACTTGTATGTGCCTTCAATAATTGTTTTCATTGTATGTGTGTGTCTTGTTTACTTGTATTCCTTGTGTGTGTATGAATGTATTCTTCATGTGTGTATGAATCTATTCTTTGCTACACTTGTATGTGCCTTGCATAATTGTTTCCTCTGTATGTGTGTGTCTTGTTTACTTGTACTCCTTGTATGTGTATGAATGTATTCTTCATGTGTGTATGAATCTATTCTTTGCTACACTTGTATGTGCCTTGCATAATTGTTGTTTTCTTTGTATGTATGTGTCATGTTTATTTGTATTCCTTGTATGTGTATGAATGTATTCTACATGTGTGTATGAATCTATTCTTTGCTACACTTGTATGTGCCTTGCATAATTGTTTTCTATGTATGTATGTGTCTTGTTTACTTGTATTCCTTGTATGTGTATGAATGTATTCTTCATGTGTACATCAATCTATTCTCTGATACATTTGTATGTGTCTTTCGTAATTGTTTTCTTTGTATGTGTGTGCCTTGTTTATTTGTATTCATTGTATGTGTGTGTCTTGTTTACTTGTATTTCTTGTATGTGTATGAAGGTATTCTTCATGTGTGTATGAATCTATTCCTTGCTACATTTGTATGTGCCTTGCGTAAATGTTTTCTTTGTATGTGTGTATCGTGTTTACTTGTATTCCTTGTATGTGTATGAATATATTATACATTGTATGTGTATGAATGTATTCTTCATGTGTGTATGAATCTATTCTTTGCTACACTTGTATGTGACTTGCATAATTGTTTTCTATGTATGTCTGTGTTTTGTTTACTTGTATTCCTTGTATGCGTATGAATGTATTCTTCATGTGCGTATGATCTATTTCTTGCTACACTTGTATGTTCGTTGCATAATTGTTTTCCTTGTATGTGTGTGTCTTGTTTACTTGTATTCCTTGTATGTGTATGAATGTATTCTTCATGTGTGTTTAAATCTATTCTTTGCTACACTTGTATGTGCCTTGAATAATTGTTTTCATTGTATGTATGTGTCTTGTTTACTTGTATTCCTTGTGTGTGTATGAATCTATTCTTTGCTACACTCGTATGTGCCTTGCATAATTGTTTTATTTGTTTGTGTGTGTCTTGTTTACTTGTACTCGTATGTGTATGAATGTATTCTTCATGTGTGTATGAATCTATTCTTTGCTACACTTGTATGTGACTTGCATAAGTGTTTTATTTGTATGTGTGTGTCTTGTTTACTTGTATTCCTTGTATGTGTATGAATGTATTCTTCATGTGTGCATCAATCTATTCTTTGATACACTTGTATGTGTCTTTCATAATTGTTTTCTTTGGATGTGTGTCTTGTTCACTTGTATTTCTTGTATGTGTATGAAGGTATTCTTCATGTGTCAATGAATCTATTCCTTGCTACAATTGTATGTGCCTTGCATAATTGTTTTCTTTGTATGTGTGTATCTTGTTTACTTGTATTCCTTGTATGTGTATGAATCTATTCTTTGCTACACTTGTATGTATGTTGCATAATTTTTTTCTTTGTATGTG
>APFE031246026.1:9401-58907 GCA_000404065.3 Pinus taeda
CAATTTTTTAATGCATTAAAAAATTCGACGGATGAGATTAAGAGATGTCTTGATCCTCATCGACGGTCGAGATCGTTTGGACATGGATCACTCAAACTAGCCGTTGGGATTTTTCCTTTAAATAGAGTGCTAGGGGTCATTTGAGATAAGAGATATTGGATCTGAATTTTGGCTGAAGAAGCTCTCTTGTAAATATTTTCTGGTCCTAATAAAAGAAGACTTTGGGGTCAAAAGCTTGCTGGTGTTACTCTCTTAAAGTGCTGTGAGCCATTTCATTTCTGCATATTTTATTTTTTCAGCCGTTAATAACAGCTTAATGAAGAGTATTGTTGAGGATAGGTATCTTGTTCACATGCTAGGGTTTGAGTAGTATTAGGGTTTCTGATGTAATGGCAGGTATCTCCATTATTGTTTGAGATCTAGTACTGCTTTTTCTCTCTTATTTGACGATTAAAGTGAGGTGTGCAGGAAACCCTTGAGGATCAGTGGGTGTTTGGGGAAGTTCTCGGCTGAACCAGCCAACTCCCATAAGCACTTTTTGCAGGGCCCAGCTAGTCTTGATCCTGGGTTAATCATTCAGTTTGTTTTATTCTTTGCATGAGAGATTTCCTAAGTACTTTTTCATTAGTAATCTGAATTTTCTGAAAATACTTGGATGATAAACGACAAATCTGGCTTTATAGAGCTGTAATTTTTGAAATTTTGGATCGGTTTGTACGGTTTCATTTTTTGCATATATCTTCCTGGTTTTGTTTGCTGTTTGCAGGTCACAGGTCTGAGATAAATTCTTGTAAAAAATTTCTTCTTGTTGCACAGAAAACCTGCATCCCTTATCCTGGGCATCCACGAAATTTTTTCGATCCATCCTTCAGCGTCTTGCAAAAACTTCACGTCTCCTTCTATCTCACGCATCCAAGCTCCTCAGGCCTTCATCTGCAAATTTCAATACGCCATTCATTTCACGCACTGACTACTGGCCCGTTTCTTTGCATATCCACGCTGCCAGCGTTCTGCTCTCCAGCAAGCCACCAAACTGAGTTGAAAACGTGAGCATTCCGCCTGAAAACGAACTCTGTGCTGCGTGCCTTAAACCGTCTGCCGTCAAATACTGAGCAGAAGCGTTCCAGCTTTGGTATACGCAGGCCAAGTCGTTGATGAATGTAGCAAAGTAATGCATTTGATGGTCAGCGTACCGGGCTGCATCTATCCGCCTGAAAATTTCGATTTGTCCCTCCGTGCTACGATCTCATCATTCCCGCATTTGTAAAGCCTGGGAGCGCACAGCAAAATCACGATTCTAGTGAGCACGAATCAGGGAGTGTCCAACAGTTCACGCGCAGGTGAAATTCTTCCGTCTCAGGTTAGTCTTCTACGTGAATCACGGTAAGGTCTCTCATGTCGACATTTTTATTGCGTACAAGTTTTGCCACAAATCGAAATTTTCCATATCGTTTGGTCCCAGTTCGACGTAGCCTAGGTTAGGAGGAAAATCGACTTTTTTTGGGTTCAGTTTAAATGAAAATTCGTTTTTGGTGTAGTTATGATTTAAGCATATGTGATATTTTTTAATATGTTAGGGTTTAGTTCGTAGTTGAGTTTTTAATTTTTGTGGTTACGTTTTAGTTTTCTTTCAACATATGTTAATATAGTTTAGCTTTAACGTTATATTTTTTAAGTTTGTCTTTTTTTTTTTAACCAAAACAATAAAAATCCATAAAATCAAAAAATTCGTAAGGTTTTCAAATTAGGGCTTTAGATTTAGATTTTTTTTATATTTTTCTTTTTTCTTTTTTAAGTTTTGTTTTATTTAGATTTAAATTGAATTTTAGATCTTATTTTTTTTTTTATAAATAAATAAATAAATAAAATAAAAATAAACAAAAATATAGAGAAAAAAATATAAAATAAAAAAATAAAAAAATAAAATATAAAATAAAATAAAATAAAATAAAATTATAAAAAGAAAAAATATATCTCTTTAGAACTTTAGATTAGACTTTTAAAATTTTTCTTTTAGTTTAGATTTTTGCTTTAAGTTTTGCCGGAAAACCATAAAAACATCGTGGAAATTTTTTGTCAGTGGAAGTCTTAGCCTGGAATTTTTATCGCGTTCTATTTTTGCTGAGGCTAAAATTTTGGGATTAATGTTTATCTGGTATGCTTGAATATAATATCTGGTTAATGTGCAAGTTTACATGGTTGTATCTTTCGAAGTTTATTTCTTAAATTGCCAGATCATCGTTAAAAATATCGTGAGTTTACTGGATATCTTGCATTTTTCGAAGTTATTTGATGATAAATGATTACTGTGCACAATTTACTTTTCTGCAGCGTCTGTTAAATGATCGTTTTGACATCAAACCCATAAGGCACTGGTTCATCAAATTAGACAAATCCATTTAGTGCTTTTCTCTTTCGTGTCTCCCAAACCAACTAGTTCACAGTTGGTTATCCTTTTCCTTTCAGGGTCTACCCCCCTTAGCCGTGGGAGACAGGCTTAAACGGAGGGATCGGGGATCAGAGTGACAGCCCCCGGTCTGAGCGTTCTCGTGACAATCTGTGCGACTACACACGTGATACAGGTGAGAAGAAAGATGTATCCAGGAAGGATAAATGATGGTTACTAAGATGGAAAGCCCTGGAATGAGGTCACTACGGTGACAACGAAACCTTATGAGATGCCTTGACCACCATGAGTCAGGTATGTGCGATGTGTTTGTGAAAATTCTATTACTGCAACCACTGATTTATTTTACCTACTTATTTCCCAATAAGTTATTTACGAAAAACCCTTCAGTAAACATTAAAATAAATTATGTTGCAGATATCACACCATAATATAGAAACAAATACATGCCAAACTGGCTTACCCAACAGAGATAAATTCTCCAACACTTCTCCCAGACTCTCTGTTCCGTACCCACTACCTCTTGTTGCGCTCCAGACCTCTAGTTCGAATTTCTCAGCTAACCCCACTCTAGAAATCGAACTGACTGGTCTCCCTCAGTATATCTCCAACTGACCATCAAGTCCCCTTTTATACTTTTCCAGTTGATGAATCAATGGTCGAGATAAAGTCCCTAATCAACGGCTAAGATTAAAATAGACTTGATACTTATCTTTTGAATCTTCTCATCCTTATCTTTATTAATACCCATTAATATTTCTATTTCCCTAAGTTTAGCCTTAGGAACTCATTAAAAATATTAATTATTTTAATAACTCTTCATACAAATGGATTTTTCCAAAACAATTTATGGGTTTTGGAGAACTCATGTGCTTTAGCATCTCCACCAATTTTCACGGCTAGAGCACATCCGATGCTACCCCAAATCAACACTCCCTCTTAGGGAGGATAGTGCCCTAGTAATACTCCACACTGAGCATCACTCTGATTATACGGCACCGGTACCTGTGCTGAAGTTGAGCCTCCCCACCCAACATCCTCTGCATTGTTGCATCTTGTACTGCTACCCATGGCTCTATCACTGCGACTGCTACATTTGTACTGCAACTCCCTCTGCATCTATGCTATTGTTGGTCCTTCTTCCCAACACTGCAACTCTCTCTGCATCTGTGCTGGTGTTGGTCCTTTTCCCCAACACTGCATCTGCACTGCAACCCCTTATCATTATGTTGCATCATGCTACTGCTAACTGCTACTGCACTGCAACATCATACCCATTTCTACTACTGAAATGGATTCTTTATCACCCCCATCTTTTCCCTAAAATAATCAAACTTGGTTCTTCGAAGGGCCTTCGTAAGGATGTCCGCAGCTTGTTCTCCTATAGGAGTGTAGCAAAATTGTACAGCTCCTCGTTGGACACAGTGTCTGACAAAGTGACATTGAATATCAATATGCTTTCACTGATCGTGAAATACTGGATTCTCAGAGAGCTTGATGCAACTCTAATTATCACACATGATCCTAGTCACCTCCATTTTCTTCTAAATAGGTTCACAAGTAGTTTTCTAGGCCATATGGCTTCACAGGAAGCTGTGCTTGCAGCCATATATTCTGCTTCAGTTGAGCTCAGAGCTACGGATTTCTATTTCCTACTGCACAAGGAGGTCATTCCCGATCCAATGTTGAAACAGTACCCAGAGGTACTTTTACAATCCACTAAACTTCCAACCCAATCTGCATCAGTAAATCCACTCAATCTAATATCCTTACTCCTAGTGTACAAGAGTCCATAATTGACTATTCCCTGTATATATCTGAGAACATGTTTGGTTGCTGCCTAGTGCGCCCTCTTCAGTTCCACCACAAACTGACTGAGGGTGTTGGCAGCGTAACAAATGTCTGGCCTGGTATTGACCAAATACATCAGGGACCCTATGAGTTGCTTGTATAAGGTGGGATCAACATCCTTGTTTTCTGATGCATCAATTTTCTTCCAGTTGGTGATCATTGGAGTAGCCATGGGTCTACAATCCTCCATCCTCAATCTTTTCATAATTTATGTAGCATATCTTCCTTGCCCAAGGAAGATCTCCCCCTTTTGCTGTCAAACTTCCAACCCCAGAAAATAATGCATTTGTCCCAAATCCTTCATGTCAAATTTTGTGGCTAGATTCTTCTTGCAGTCCCCGATGAGCCTGGATGATCCTGTCAGGAGAGATCATCCACATATAATATTAGAATTAGAGGCTCATTCTCTACAACCAGATAATAGAGATTTGGATCCGTGTCACTCTTGACAAATCCCATATTCTGCAAGTAGCCATCAATTCGACCATACCATGCTCCAAGTGCATGTTTCAACCCATACAAGGCTTTCTTCAATCTGCATACATGAGACTTCTTCTCATGTGTCTCAAAGCCTTTTGGTTGTTCAATGTATACCTCTTCTTCTATCTTCTCATGTGTCTCAAAGCCTTTTGGTTGTTCAATGTATACCTCTTCTTCTATCACCCCATTCAAAAATGTCGTTTTGACATCCATCTAATGAATCTCCCATCCCATCTGTGTTGCAAGAGATATCACGGTTCTGATAGATGTATACCTGGCTACTGGGGTGAAGGTCTCTTCATAGTCAATTCCTTCCTTCTGAGCATACCCCTTAGCCACAAACCTGGCTTTGTATTTTTCCACACTACCATCTACAACGTATTTAATCTTGCAGATCCATCTCAAACCTACCACCGATCTGTCTTGAGGCCTTGGCACTACCTCCTAGAGATCATTCACCATTATGGAGTTGCATTCCTCCACCATCGCATCCAACCAAACCTAATGTTGAGTAGCCTCCTAAAAATTGGCAGGCTTCCCGCCCTGAGCTACTAATGCTTGATATCTATCTAGTTGTTTTCACTCCCTTTTATTGTTTCTTGGTGCACCAATGAAATCCTCTACATCTCACAGAATCTGACGAAGTTCCTTGCTCGTTCTTCCTCTGGTAGCAAGTGCTTATGTTAGCTCCTCCTCCTCCTGTGATTCTTCATGATCCGAGGAAGAATTCTTTACTTCCATTAGTTGAAGAGGTTTGACCAACACATCATCTTTTGACTACTCCTCGGAAGGCAATTCTCGAGATTTTCTAAAAGCCGTGTCCTCCACGAACTTCACATCTCGTCGAACTACTACCTTCCTGCTCCCTAGAAGATAGATTTTGTATGCCTTAGCGTTTTCACTATATCCCACTAGATATCCTTTCTCTGCAGTTTGATCCAGCTTCTTCCTCTTTTCCTCGGGTATGCGGCAATATGCTAAGCTCCCAAATATCCTGAAATGACTGAATTTAGGTGTCTTCCCTGTGAAGACTTTCTCTGGAGTAATCTTGCCCAATGCCCGATGAGGAGTTCTATTCTGAAAATAGATTGTTGTGTTGCATGCTTCTGCCCACAAGAACTTTGGCATGTCCTAATCATACATCATGGCCTTGGTTGCTTCTACGATAGTCCTATTCTTTCTTTTTGTTGCTCCATTCTACTCAAGATTATAAGGAGTTGTCCACTCCCTTTTGATGCCCTCCTTAGCGCAAAAATCAGTGAAGTCCTTATCGACATACTCTCCACCATTATCTAAGCACAAAATTTTTATTTTCTTCCCTGTCAGATTCTCCACCAGAGCCTTGAACTCTTTGAATCGACAAAAAACCTCATCCTTGGTTTTCAGAAAATAAATCCAAGTTTTCCCTGAGTGGTCATCAATGAAGGTGACGAAGTACTCGACACCACTAAGAGCTTTAGTGGACATAGGTCCGCAGATATCTGAGTGTATCAATCCTAGTACACTCTTGGCCCTATTTTTACTTCTAGGAAATGTTGCATTGGCATATTTTCCTAAAGCACATCCTCTACATACATCATCTCGTTTTGTACTAAGATCCGGGACTCCTGTTACAGTTTTCCTGAAAATTCTCAGAGCCCCATGGTGCAAATGTCTCATTCTTCTGTGCCATAGTTCGTTCAAATCCTTATCTCCATGATTGCCTATCAGTGCCATTGGTGATTCTAGTTGAAGTTTGTACAACCTGTTACTTCTGATCCCGATCTGCACTTTTTTTTCTAGCTCGGGTGTTTGACGTATACTTTCTCCTTGATGAAGAAAACGCCATAGCCCTTAACTTGAAGTTGTGACACGGAAAGTAAGTTCATCTCCAATCCTGGTACATGCAGGGCATTGGTAGCACAGAACCACTCTCTCGTTTCCGTTTTAAAAACTATGGTACCTTTCCCTACTGGAGTACACTTTGCCTTATTCCCCATGGTGATCTGAAAATTCATCCTTTCCTCGTGATAATCTGAGAAACATTCCCGGATTCCCGTCATATGCCAAGAGGCTCCATTGTCTATATACCATTCTCTAATGATGCAAAGCTAGTCACAAAAGCAACTTTTTCCAATCTGGAAGCCAACAGAGAGAAATCGAAATTATTGTCTATTGTGCAATTTTCTGAAAATCTGCGAGTCTCCTGACGTAGATGCCTCTACATCATGGTCTCAACCCATAATTGATTTTCCCTTCCTGTCTCTGATTACTTCCTCTGATACCATGTGAAAATTCTATCACTGCAACAACTGATTTATTTTACCTACTTATTTCCCAATAAGTTATTTACGAAAAACTCTTCAGCAAACATTAAAATAAATTATGTTGCAGATATCACACCATAATATAGAAACAAATACATGCACAAGAACCAAACACATCAACACAGATATTTTGGACAATTGTCCCTGTAAAAACCCAACGCGGGAAAATCGGCGCAGCAAAGGAGGATTTTATTAATTAGCCATTCTTCAGTACAACTAGGTGCCAAACTAGCTTACCCAACAGAGATAAATTCTCCAGCACTTCTCCCAGACTCTTTGTTCTGTACCCGCTAACTCTTGCTGCGCTCCAGACCTCTAGCTCGAATTTCTCAGCTAACCCCACTCCAGAGATCGAACTGGCTGGTCTCCCTCAGTATATCTCCAACTGACCCTCAAGTCCCCTTTTATACTTTTCCAATTGATGAATCAACAGTTGAGATTACGTCCCTAATCAACGGCTAAGATTAAAATAGACTTGATCCTTATCTTTTGGAAGCTTCTCATCCTTATCTTTATTAATACCCATTAATATTTTTATTTCCCTAAGTTTAGACTTAGGAACTCATTAAAAATATTAATTATTTTAATAACTCTTCATCCGGATGGATTTTTCCAAAACGATTTATGGGTTTTGAAGATATCATGTGCTTTAGCCTCTCCACCAATTTTCATGGCTAGAACACATTCGATGCTACCCCAAATCAACAGTGTTGAGTATGTTAGAGAAAGTTAGAGGGATGCCTTAGCTATAAGACTCTACAAGTCTCTATAACCTTCTTATGCAAAAAATCCTCAGCAAGAAGGATCGCCCGAGAGACTGTTTAGCAAAGAAAGGGATGCCTGAGCCTAGAGGGTGAGTGACTACAGGAAGAAGAGACGTGAATAAAATTTGTTGTGGAGGAATTCATGTCACATGCTCATTGGGATCATGAAGACATTGGGTGTGTCTAAGCAAGCAATGAGTTCAACCTATGGAAGCCTTATGAAGAAAAGGACAGCCATGCAGATAAGTACTAATTTGAAATTTCATATTTTGAAATGCATGATTATAAGGATGCATTCAGAATTGCATGTTTAAGTGATTAGCATTAAGTAAACGAAAGATATAGTGAAGAAGGAGATCAATGGAACCAAGCCATGTGCGAGTCCATATTGACAATGGATATGGAAAGGTTATAGCGTTGCAAAGTGTCCATGGTCTCCTTGCACGATTGGACTCTGGACTTGTTAAACCCCTGAATTTACCCCTTACAAATTTAGAGGGTTAAGTACCAACACATTTCATTCAGCTGAAGGTTCAAAAATTGATACAAATACAGGTTAGGGAATATTCCCATGATGACTAGTCATAGGATTGATTCAGTGATGTTTGAGACAATTTTTGCACGGTTTTGATAGAGGTGCTATTTTCAACAAGTTTTCTACCTTCTAGGAGAGGGAGTTCCAGGCATGGTACAACGGTATGGATCACATATCCGGAGTCCTTATGAACTCAAGATTCTAGTGAGACCTTTTCGAAAGACATGGATGACATTTACTATTTTTATCAAGTTGTGTCCAAAGGCTCGCATGTAAAAGATAATGATATATTTAAAATCATCGTGAGGTTTTGATTGCTATGAGCTACTTAGCAACATGCATGGCACTATCTATTTTTAACAGTGCTTGCAAGTTGATTCTGATTGCGGATTTGGATTCCTTGTTAGAAGATAAATCCAACAAGTATACTTACATGTGATTCCTAGCACTTTTGATTTTTAGCAGTGGTTTCATGTTATTCCTAATTAAACATCTAGGTTTCCCACTGCGTTCTGAATCTAATGCTGTTGTTCTCATCCAAATTTGAAAACTTTCTATTTTAAGCAGTCAAACCCAGGGATCAGTGATTACATAGTTGGACTCCCCACTAAGTTTTAAGTCTAGTGGTAGTTGTTTCGTTTGATTCTAATAACTTTCTATTTTTAGTATCCTCGACATGGCAGTGTTGACAACAAATCTAAGTTCCCCATCAGATTCCAAGAACACTGGGTATAATATTATGGACATGCAAACCTATTACTATTTTTAGTAATGCCTAACTTTAGGCATGTCTATTTTTAATAGCATGAGGTCGCATGCTAAGGGGTGGGTGGACACATGGCAACAATTAAGGATGCAGATGCAGTTTAGAATTGGATGAG
Organism: Pinus taeda; assembly: GCA_000404065.3. Lineage (NCBI taxonomy): Eukaryota > Viridiplantae > Streptophyta > Pinopsida > Pinales > Pinaceae > Pinus > Pinus taeda. The sequence continues at coordinate 18,626 of APFE031246026.1, forward strand.
TCATTAGTAACGTGGCACTTGAGCAAATTTATTTTCCCTTCTAATATTTTCTCTCTCCTCATGTGTTTTCCCTTCCCTAAAATTTCTCCTAATTTCCCTCCATTTGTTCCACTAATTTTTCTCCTCCGATATCTCACATTTTCTTAGAAATTCCCCCTATTTTTTCTCGGCGAATTCAACCTCTTAACTCAAGTGGAAAAAATGGAAAATTAAAAAAATTTAAGGGGAAAAGGTTTTTAACTCAAGTTGCCATGCAAGAGAGAAACTAGGTCACTCAAATTCCTTGGTCAAAAAAGAAGGCTAAGTAAATTCTAGAGTTGGAAATTGAAAAAAAAGGAAAATAAGGTGGCTTGAATTGCTAAGGAGGATGAATTGCCTAAAAAAGAAAAAACACTCAAGTTTAAGAGCCATGTTTATCAAGAGCTAATGTTTATCTCACGTTAACTCCAAGAAAAGGTCAGTTACCCTGAATTTTTCTCCACTCAAGTGAACTAAGACTAAATAATAGCCATTTGACCTATTAATCTTAGGTCAAATTAGTCAAACAATTATTATTTAAGAAAGTCGAAGGCCATCCTTCCAAAAGAAATTGTCTTTAGCAACAAGTGCCTCACTCTCTTCTCTCCATTATTTCTTCTCTCTCTCTCTCTCTCTCTCTCTCTCTCTCTCTAGCTTTCAATACTTTGTGTCTTAGTATGATTGTCTCAAGTTATGTAATAGTCATCTTGGTACAGCCAACCTTTTGGCCATTATGGAACAAAACTTAGTTTTGATCCACCCACTCTAATTTGTTTTGACTCAATATTATCTTGCATAGATTATTAAGAGGTCTTACCCATTTATTTTGGCAATTTTCCACTTATATACACTTTCTTTCCTGCTTTATCTTTCCATATTAGAGGTTGAGATGTGGACTGCTGCACATATTTAATTTACAAATTTTCACATAATTGATTGGCCACTAACTTGTTGGTCAAGCAACTTTAATTTTGTTGTTTTCTAAGTCTTTATTGCAACTTTAAAAAATAGAATTGTAGGTTAAATCATTAGGACCCCCCCCCCCCCCAGAGGTTAGTAAGCACCAACCTAAACGAAGAAGAGAATTTGCTAGTGGCAAATAGAGCAAATTTCCCCATATGTTCGTTGATTTTTGTGGTTGTTTCTTTTAAAGATCATATCAGTGGTTAAGGCATAAAAATTAGTGCTAACAAATTCGTGTTGTTGCCAAGGGCATCAAATTCTCAACATTACTATGAAATCGGTGAGTTTTGTTTAATTTGTTATGTTTTCTTTTTCTCACCTAGCAACTCCATTGCAAGTAAGATCAAATCATACTAGTTGAAAAGAGGAAATCCCGATGATTCAATCATACTCCAGGCATAATTCCAAGCCTGAACAAACTCGAGTATACTTTTGGAACAGGATTATATTTCTTCCAAGAGGTTCACCTGGATTGGTAAGCGTATCATATTCTTTGATGAACTCACTACCTTCCACTTCGAATTTTTCCAAGATCTCTAGTAACTGTATCTTCAACCATTTTTTTCTTGGTTTCATGCATATTTTTTAACATGGTAGCAATTATTCTTATTATCACTTTCGTCTTTTAAATGGTAGCAATTGGAAATCCAGTGGGTTTACCCTTACTATTTATAACCCATTAGATTTCACTAGAATCCCTGATCAAGATCTAACACAAATTAATTATTAGAAATATTTTTCGAAGTTCATTGAAAACAATGTTGATCTGTAAATTGTCGTGGATATTCCACAGGATAGTTCGTCACAACATATCTGATAATATTATATTAAAACTCTAAGATTCTACATTATTACAGTTTTATTGGATTTCTAGATCTTTAGATCTTACTGTAATTAGTGCATGCATGTAAAAGTAAATCAACCAGAAAAGTAAAAAACAACAAAATAAGCTCACACACACATAATACACAAGATATGCTCTCTGGTAAACCCTTTCGGGAAAAAACCCAGCTAGAAGGTGAGGCCGCTTCGCTCTCATTCTCTATCTGGAAATATGGTTGCAGATACAAAGAAGTAATCTATGTGGCCCATGTGCTGCTACAGTGCACAGATCCTCTCTATGTGCTCTACCTCCTATCTCACCCGGCTATCTTTGCTCATCTATGGAACAAATGCTCTCAAAAGAATGGAATGCTACTTCCTCCTAGTGGCCCGGTTATAACATAGCCCGATAGCCTACTAATAGTTAAGTTTGACTACATCAACTCTTAACTAGAGTTACAAAATAGACTCTTCTAGAGTCTTTTACATCACAAACACGTGGCTAGCCCATTTTCTATGAATAATGGGGGCTTACGTGACATCCTCCCGAACTATAGGTGTGAAAATGGAAAGATCAACTTCTGAGTGGCATAACTTTTGCATATGGACTCCGATTAACGCGTTTCTTGCGCCGTTGGAAAGTTTTGTGTGTAGAATAGCATGAAAAGGTGCAGCGCTTTGACGACAATGTTTTACCCCCAAAAAGCATGATTTGGTGCCTCAAAACGCTCCCGAAAGGTTTCAGACCTCGTTCCGGAAAACTTGGTCCTGCTGGTAAAAACAGTCTGTGCGCTGATTCCTCCACTTTTTCCACTCCAAATGCATTGAGTTGGATGACAAACAATATAATGATCCAATTTGGATCACACATCCCCATTTTGGGAGGCTTTTGGTCCCCAAAAGCTTTTACTTGATGAGGTGAGGAAATTTTTCCTCCAACTTCTCTCTGGTGTACCATTTAGGTTTGGTTGGAAGTTGTCCCTTCAACCCAATCTGCCAAAGGTCTTTTTGCCCTTGTCTTGTAGTTCTGGACCTCTTATGCAAAACTGTATCTTTTTTCAACACTGCCTGAGCATCTGGTGCCAGATCCTCCACAGAAGGTAGGACCTGTTCCTCTTCCTGATCTAGCATGGAAGGCTCATATAGTTTCAAATTCTCTATATTTACAACTGAGTAGATGCACATATATGGTGGTAAACTGAGTCTATAGGCATTATCACCCACCTTTTCCAGTATCTCAATAGGAACATACCTTAGAGCTTTGACTTTCTTACCATGCCCCTGCAACCTCTCCTTGTTCAACTGTAGCCATACTCTGTCTCCCACCTTGAATGTTTTCTATGTTCTGTGTTGATCATGTCTGCCCTTATACTTCATCTGCAACTTCTGCAGTGTTTCCTATACCTGTAGATGGATTTGCCTGATCTTCTCTATAAATTTTTCAGCCCTCAAAGCATCTCTTGTAAGATCTTCCTTCACTCCTCCTTCCTGCCCATATGCGATATCCAAAGGTGAAGGTGGCAAATATCCAAAACAAGTTTCAAATGGGGACTTTCCTGTAGAAGAGTGGACCACTCTGTTATAAGAATGTTGTATATATACCAAATTCTCATCCCAGGTCTTCAAATGCTTCTACCACAGTCCTATTGACTACTTCTGTATGCCCATATGTCTGTGGATGGAATGTTGTAGATCTCTTCAACTTCGTGTCCATCTTCTCCCACAATGTAGTCCAGAATGCAATGAGAAATCGTTTATCCCTGTCTGAAATGATGCTCCTTGGTATACCAAAGTGTACCCAAACCTGTCCAAAGAACAAGTTTGTTGCTTCTTGTCCGCTGATGGTCTTTTTACAAGGCATTAGAACACACATCTTGTTGAACTGTAACTACCACAAATAAGTAGTCATGTCCCTTCCTGGTCGTCGTTAAACCTCCCACAAAGTCCATGGAAATGTTTTCCCAAGGACAAGTAGGTACAGGTAAGGAATGATAAAGACCCTGTTTCCTGTTGCTAGGCTTGTTGGTACAACAAAGCATGCATCCTCTTATGAACCTAGCTACTTGTTCTTGCATCTTGGGCCAATACACATACCTCTGAAAGTTAGCCATGGTATTCTATACACCAAAGTGCCCTACAACCTTGGAGGTGTGAGCCTCTCTAATCAGCTGCAAACACTCACCTTTAGGAACACATAACTTATCCAGCCTATAGAGTAACCCATCCTGGAGATGGTAGTCAACAGTGTTGTCACCATCATGCACATGACTCTGACTCTACAACTGTTGATACACCTCCTTGAAGTCCTCATCTTCTAAATATGCCTCTCTGTATGTATCATGGGTGAATGGCTCCATGTGCATAAGAGTCCCCAAAGCTGTAATTTTTGACGTGGGTGGCCTTGAAAGCATATCTGCCAACAAGTTTGTGTTTCCCTTCTTATACTTGATCACCAAATGAAATTGTTGTAAAAACCCCATCCACTTGTAATCCCTGGTCTGTTGTAGCTTATTTTGGGCCTGCAAGTACTGTAACGGCTGGTGATCTGTGTGGATTATTGTCTCCTTCCCATCAGATAGTGCTTACACTTCTTCACAGCTTGCACCATGGCATAGAGCTTCTTATCATAGGTAGGGTAGTTAAGAACTACCCCATGAAATACTTCATTATGGTAGCAAACGGGCCTTCCTCCTTGCATCAAGACAGCTCCCATAGCATACCCACTCACATCTATTTCCACTTCAAAGGGTCGTTGCAAGTTTGGTAATGCCAAAACTGGTGCTTCACTGATCTTCTTCTTTAACTCATCGAAAGCCTTCTGTTGACCTTTTCCCCACTGGAAACTCTTGCCACTTGTTGTTATGGCGTGGAGCAGTGTTAATGCCACTGAAAATGAGGCTATGAATTTCCTCAGGTACTGTGCTACTCCAATGAAACTCCTAACCTCAGTAACATTAGTAGGCACCGGCCATTTCATGGTGGCCTCCATCTTGGAAGGATCTATCTTCAATTCTCCTCCAACAATCACATGTCCCAAAAACACCAAAGACTGTTGCGCAAACTAGCACTTCTTGAGATTTGCTAGTAGTTGGTGCTTCTTCAATGTTTCTAGCACCTGCGTCAAACATGAAATATGCTCCTCCCAGGTAGCACTATATATCAATATATCATCCAAATAGACAATAACAAATGAATCTATAAAAGGGCGTAGTACATCATTCATTAATCTCATAAATGTAGTTGGTGCATTACATAGGCCAAATGGCATAACTATCCACTCATACAAACCTTGCCTAGTTTTGAAGGCAGTCTTCCGTGTATCTTCTTCTTTGACTCGAACCTGGTGATATCCATACTCCAAGTCTAGCTTGGTGAATACTTTGCTTGCTGCAACTGATCTAGCAGATCGTCTATCCTGGGCAAGGGGTATCCATTCTTGAGCGTGATATTATTCAACGCCCTGTAATCTATACACATCCGCCAAGTCCCATCCTTCTTTGGCACAATGATGATGGGTGACCCACATGGTGATGTACTCAGTCGAATTACACCCTGTTCCAACAGCTGCAGCAATTGTTTCTTCACCTCACTTGTTTTTATAACAGACTACCTGTACAGCCTAATATTTGGCAATGGAGAGTCTGGCAATAGCTGGATCTCGTGCTCCACTTCTCTCTTAGGGGGTAGCCCTTTAGGTTCTCGAAACATGTCCTTGTATGCTTGTAACAACTCCTCCAATTGTTGTTTTTGTTTCTTAGTACACCCCTTTAGGGATGCCTTGCCTCTTATTGACTCCTCTACAGATTGATTTTCTCTTAAAAACAATAAAACATACTTCTTGCTGGAACTGATCAATTTCTTGGCTTAGTTGGCACTTACCAGTGAAATTTTCGAGTTGCCTTTGTGCGCGTTGATGATGAACAATTTTCCATCCTTGATGAGCCGGTACTGGTTAGCGCTCCTCATGAATATTGCATCACGCATGTACATGTATGGACTCCCAAGCACGACTCCACAGACATCAAGGGGAACCACATCCAAATCTACTTCATCAATAAAATCAGCACTGATAGCAAATCCAATTTTACACTGTTTCGTTACCTTCAGCTCTACATCCTTATGTACCCATCCCAGTGGATATGGGTTTGGAACATCATGAACTTCCAACCCCAACTTCTTGACCAAATCTGCTGCAATGAGATTTGTCTACAATCCTAAGTCAAACAGAGTATCAATCTTCAGCTTCTTGACCTGTATCTTTACATGGAAGAGTTCGGTCATTTCCTTCTCTTCATGTTGCTGACAGCTACTCAAATTCACCTCCTTCTGCAATTGATGTACAGACAATTTTCTCATCCACGTCTGAGCTGCTTTCAACTTGGTTGCTCGAATCAATGGCCATGAGATTCTGCTTCTTACTTTCTTCTTGTTCTTCGGATTTAGCTCTGGATGAAACTTCCAGCACTTCTCCTCTGCATGGCCATCAATGTTGTAGTGGTTGCAGTGGATCTTTGCACTGGTGTGTTGTGGCTATCGTCTTTTTATCTTTTCCCCCATTTTGCTTCTTCTTCCCATCCTTAGAAGCGTCTTATTGTTCCTTCTGCTTCGATCCACTTGATTGTGCTCTTTTCAGGCCTATGTTCTCCAGGTAATGTGCATGTACACAAGCCTCGTCCACTGTTTTGGGCTTGAACAGCATCACTTGCTCACGCAGATGGCAGTGCAAACCCCCCAAATACTTGAGGAGTACATCTGGGTTCTTTGGAGAGATACCCAACATTATAGCCATCTTTCTGAATTTTGTGGTGTACTCCTGCACGGTTTGGCCCGTCTTTTGCCTGAAGTAATGCCACCGGAACCACTGGTCTTCCACGTACCCAATGGGATAAAACTGTGACTTAATGAGGGTTTTGAAATCCTCCCACTTAATCACTAGAGGTTCTCCCTCCAACCTCGGGCTTTCCGTGTGGCTCTCCCACCAAGTCAGTGCATGGCCTTCCAATTTCAGCCGCGCGAATGAGATCTTTTGCCCTTCCTCGATCTGATGGACACTAAAATAAACTTCCAGTTGTTGCAACTAGTGGTTCAGCTTCAGAGCGTCGATCTCGCCATGGTATGGCTTGATATTGACTTTTGCTTCCACTTTAAACAGGTATTGGTTCATGGCACTCGAACTGGGTTGATCTTTTCCAGGTTCTTTCTTCGATTGGTTATCTGCGTCTTCCTAATCTCCCGATCCCCCTTGTGATTTGTCCTCTACATTCGAACCCCCTTCTTCTCCGAATATCTCTAGCTTATTGCTTAGGGTCGCCATGAGGAGGCTTACATTGCGGTTTATATCCGCGACTTGTTCTTCAAGCCGCGAAAACCTCACCTTTGCAAAATCACGAGGTTTGTTTACAGATTCGTCGCACATGATTAGGGTTTTACGATTTTTCAGCCTCGCTGATCTAGATCCTTGCAAACTCCACAAAATACCCAAAGAAACCCGCTCTGATACCAAATGGTCCATAAACTGCCATGGATATTCCATTGGATAGTTTGTCCCAACAGATATGATAATATTATATTAAAACTCTGAGATTCTACACTATTACAGTTTTATTTAATTTCTAGATCTATAGATCTTACTGTAATTAGTGCATGCATGTAAAAGTAAATCAAGCAGAAAAGTAGAGAACGACAAAATAAGATCACACACACATAATACACAAGATATGCTCTCTGGAAAATCCTTTCAGGAGAAAACCCAGCTGGAAGGTGAGGTCGCTTCGCTCTCTTTCTCTGTCTGGAAATATGGCTGCAGATATAAAGAAGTAACGTATGTGGCCCGTGGGCTGCTATAGTGCACAGATCCTCTCTGTGTACTCTACCTCTTATCTCTCCTAGCTATCTTTTCTCATCTATGGAACAAATTCTCTCGAAAGAACAGAATGCCTCTTCCTCCTAGTGGCCCAGTTATAACATAGCCCGATAGCCTACTAGAGGTTAAGTTTGACTACATCAACTCTTAACTAGAGTTACAAAATAGACTCTTTAGAGTCTTTTACATCACAAACACACAGAATCCTCCTGAACTATAGGTGTGAAAATAGGAAGGTCAATTTCTGAGTGGCATAACTTTTGCATATGGACTCTGATTGATGTGATTCTTGCGTCATTGGAAAGCTTTCTATGTAGAATAGAATGAGAAAGTGTTGCACACAAGCGGCAAAGTTTTAACCATAAAAAAGGACGTTTGATGCCTCAAAACGCTCCCGTAAGGTTTCAAACCTTATTTCACCAAACTAGGTTCCGCCAGTAAAAAAAGGTCCCATGAGCTGATTCCTCCACTTTTTCTACTCCAAATGCATCGAGATGGATGAAAAACAATATAATGATCCAATTCAGATCAAATGTAGTCATATTGGATGATCACATTGAAGAATTTTTTAAATTTGTGGACGATTTTGAAATAGAATATGAAGACGCAATGATGAAGTTGACCATGCAAACCCTTGAAGGGGATGCATGAAGATCGTACAAGTCCCTTCTTGATGCTTCCAATGATGGATGGTATCCAATTCAAGAAAAAATTTCAGAAAAATGGGGCCACAAATAGAAAAGTTTGTTCTTATTAATTGAACTTGATTCTATACTTAAAGAGGAGAATGAATTTGTATTTGAATTTAGTGACCGTTTCTCTAAACTTTATTTTAATATTCCTCAAAATGTGCATACTAGTGATGAGTTTGCATTGCATTGTTATTTCAAAACATTTGACAAATTGTTTGGTTTTTTCTCAGTGAGAAGGACCCTCAAACTTTAGAGGAAGTGCATGTTGTGTTGCTATAAAGTTGGAGAGAAATATTATTCCAGCTAGGAAGGGGCAAGCTTCCCAATCCAAGTTGTTTGATCCATCGAGTAGAGCACCTTGGGAAGTGAATAAGGAAGTTGGCAATGACAACATTAAGATACCAACATAATTTGTTGATTTGTTGTGAGAGTTATCTAATAAGGTAACTATGTTAGAGAGAGATCAACAAAATGAACATCCAGCCTCAAAGGACCATGATCCATCACTTTTGCATAGTCTAAGCTTATACTTCGATGATCAGGAATCGATAGTTGTAGAATTGGAGCCATATGCACGTTGAAAATTTGGGCAGCGATGAGATGAATTTCCCCATAGGGACCCAAGTAACCCAAAAGACGCCCATCTTGCCCCAAGGAAGAATTTGAATTGGATAAAGGAAATTATTAATTATTGGCTTGGCACTCTTTTCTCTATTATTTAAAAGCGACACAAATTTAGTTGGGCAAGCATTCATAATGGCATGTGTTAAATATATTTAATTAATATAAAACAAAAAATCACATTTTGTGTTTTACAAGGTCGGCCTCATAAAAGTTCATGTCGGCTCCCATATGTGAAAAGCCACGTCCCAAAATGGCTATAAATAGCCAATCATTGTGGCTCATTTTGATCACAAAGCAACTCGCATCTTTAGAAAGATAATCTGATCTAGCCGTAGGTCTTATGAGGCCTATCCAAAGTTGAGAAGATGGTGAATTGAAGAGAAGATAAGGATGGGTTTTGGTCGTGTTTTGTGTCTTGGTATAGGTCAAAGATTAGAAGTTGTTGGTTGAGACTTTGGACGAAGTTCTAGGCCTAAGAAAGGTGTTATTATCTATACACAAGTCGCAGATTGGTTTTATGTTTAGCAATGGGATGAAGGTCTGTTTTTGGGAGGATCGAGAGGCCTAAATAGGAGTTGGACGTAGACCACAGTATCCTTGACATATAGCGTAGTTATTGAATGGTGGAGAGGTCGAATTTAAAGGTTTGTAAATATGCCCTAACCAGGGTCGAGTTACCTCAGGGAGCAACCATAGAACCAAATCCTTAACAAGATGATATGAGGTCTGGAACAACAATAAATTATGGTTATCTTGATAAACAAAGTTGAAGGGTCTTGTAGCAAAGGATCAACGCAGTGGTTGGAGATGTTTGTTGCCGCATTAGGAGCAGATTTGTATGCCCTAATAAGAGGGCCACGACCTTATAACTTTTGTGCAAAAGTCAAATTGTATAGGGAAGAATTGATGTACTATAATGAGGTATGTATAATGTCTTTTATATTGATGTTATTTCAAGGTTGATAAAGGTTGGTTAGAAGAAGTTTTTATGAGTTTGGACAGAGTTTAATATACAGTTTTAGAAGGTTGGTTTGGTGAGTCCTACAACTAGGATTTATTTTTATTGGACATAGATGAGTGGCTATGATACTTGTACTGCTAGAAAAATATTTAAGAGATTCTTGATCATATGTCAAAGATGGTTGGGCTATGGTATTTGTTCTTATGGCAGTGGTATATGCAGTGCTCTTAGAATAGTGGTACATGCAGTGATATGTATAGAAATGGCTGAGAGGTGACATTAATGAATGCCAACATTCTCATGTTAGTGATATGACAGTGTGGTCCAGATGTAGATAGGTGGTATATGCAGTGTATGGCTATGATACTTGTCATTGTTCATGGTAGTGATATGACAGTTGTTACAATGCTCTATGACAGTGATGTGTGACAGTGCCTCTCTAACAGATATGACAGTGTATATGACAGTGATGTCTACGACCATGATGTATATGACAGTGATGCTTATGACAGCGTTAGTGAATATCTCCTACAGAGGTGTCTTTGTTGCTATCCTACGAGGATCTAGTATGATCCAGGATTGGCCCTGTTACCCACCATTTTGTGTGTGATATCCCTAGGAGAAAAAATTTCTCCAAGATGGTCCTCAGCGGGCAACCAGCAACCCATTGCAGCGACCAACTAGCTCGTTGTGCCATTTCTCTGCCACCTAAACCAGCCATGTGATCCCTCACCCATCTGCCATGATCGTATGTTTTAAGGTGGGCCTCCCAAACCTAAAGGTATGCCTTGTCATTTGGTAATTGAGTATTGTACTTTGCTTATCATGGACACTTTTGGGCATGGATTAATGGGGGGATTCGGTGAAAAGAATGGGCTAGGTATATGCTCTTCTCCCCTAGACCTCTTTTTGGATGTTAACCTTGGACCCTAGTCCTATGGGATCTCTTTTACTGACCCTTGGGCTTTAGGGATGGTAATACATGGGAAACCTCGATATTGGTTGCGTGGTCCCGCTCCCTCATCCATATATATTACTACCCTTCCATTCATTATAGCCCCTTTCATCATTTCTCCCACCTGAGTCCACATTCCTCCACTAGATCCACATAGGGTCAACCTCCCCCCCCCCCCTTGCCCACGCCTTGGGTTAGGCCAGGAATGATGCCACAGAAGTTGATGTTGTTGAGAAATCTAGGGCATTCAAAGTTAACAATTTCTCTTCTCGATAATTGCTTGTGATGCACTTTTACTTCTTAATCTTATAGTCTTTTCTTTGTTAGCTTATTAATGTGTTCTTTCATCAAGACAATTACCAATATGCATAAAAGACAATTGACGCGATATGCAGGCTTCTTTGATCAGAGCCAAAACCTCTCACCTCTTGAGAGGAAAACCAGATCAAAATTCTTCTTCTAGATCTTCAATTGATAAGTACCAGGACCTCGACACAAACCCTTGACTCTAGTATCCTCTCAAGAACCTTGTCACCAACCTTGATGCTCTGCCTCTTCGTTCCTTCGCCTTTCTTCTTGGTTTAGAACTACTCCTTTTCAGCTCCTTCTAGAGAAACTCGGTCTCTATCCTTTTCCACTGCACCCTCACATCTTCCCTAGAAAATCTCGGTCTCTTCCTTGATTACCCAAAAGAGTATTTCCTTTACTGCCCTAGAAGATTCCTTCCTTTGCCATCCCAGAAGAAACCCTACTTTGCAGATCCCAAAAGAATTATACTTCGCATACCCAGAAGAATTCTACTCATATGCCCAGAAGAAGCTTCTCTTTCTTCGCACCTTTCTTCTGCCTCTTCTTCGCACTTCTTTCTAGTCCTCTCTTCGTACCTTTCTTTTGCCTTTTCTTCGCACTTCTATAGCTGAAATCAGATTGAATTGCTTGTCCGAATTGTGTGTCTACAAATGAGGCCAAGACACGCTATTTATACATGTCTTCACTGGGTCTTTAGACCGACTTGACAGTTGGAGATTAGGCCAACTTGTTCTAGCATATTCCTTCATCGTTGTAGGCCGACTTGAAGAGGTTAGGTGACAAGTTCTTGGAGATATTTTTACATAAACAAGATGACCTTTTACAAAGTGTAACATGACTTCATTACATGACAATGACTCTTACATTTTATGACCAGATGACAAATAAATCCTAAAGACTCTCAACGGGAGTCTTGACTCAAAAACAAAATCCTTGCTCATGAAACCCAAGAAGCAAGTTAATAAAATAATTTCATTTTTCTTATTTACATCTCATTACACAAAATCGTATTTACATGTCATTATGAAGACCGAACCTAGTTACACTTTTCAACACTCCCTCTTAACTAGGGAGGTGTTCATAATGGTACTAGAACTTTCTCAATCTGAAGAATCTCTCATGAGAAGAATTTGGGCTTGTAACTCATTTGTATAGCATCATATCAACCAACATTGTTATATAGCAAGCCTTGACTAACAGCTCCATCTCTCCACAAGATATTGAGCCTAATGCTGCAAAACCAATGATTTATAGACACACTCATCATTGTCTCTCTAGGAACATATCCTACCAGGGTTCACTTAGGATATGCTCCATGAGAACTATTCTTATCTTGGACTCCCTAGTCCTTAAAGAATATCGGTTCTCCACGACTACTCTTCCATGGGATGCCCTATCTCATCCCCAAAGAGTATCAGATACCAAATGATTACACAATCCTCCATTCTGTCTTCCCAGGTGAAGATCAAAACAACATGTCTATCACTCCTTTTAAACCAAGAGGTTTTATTCCATTAAAGGAATGTACTCATTCCTATCACAAAGGAATGTACCTAAGCTCTCTGCAACGAGATCCTTCTTGTATTTTCTTTTGAATACCCGAGTAAAATGGTTAACTAATCGATTATCAAAATCTTCAACACCCAAAGGGGTATCTCCCACCGTGGATTTGACCTCAAAGATATCCTCTTCAATAGTTAATAGAGAAACATCAAATGTTCCCCATCCTAGATCAAAAATCAAAACATTCTTCTCACCAACAAAGTTAGCCTTCTTGTCCAAGCCATAAGCAATTGTAGTTGTAGTTGGTTCGTTGATGATTCTCATCGCATTTAGTCCAAAAATGACGTCAGCGTCCTTCGTAGCCTGCCTCTGAGAGTCACTGAAATATGCAAGAACTGTAACAACATCATTCCTGATGGTACTTCCCAGATACACTTCAACAATCTCCTTCATTTTAGTCAGAAAAATCAAAGAAATTTCCTGTGCAGCGAATTGTTTTTCTTCTCCTTTGTAAGTAACAACAATCATAGGCTTCTTCGCTAGTCCATAAATGACTTTGAAGGACCACAACTTCATGTCATTCTGGACTCTTGGATCGGAGAGTCTCCTTCCAATAAGATGCTTTGCATCGAAAACTATGTTCATGGGATTCAAAACAGTGATCACTTCTCCAGCAATTTCCAATCCAAGTGAGAAGGGGGTGACATCAAGAAGTAAAAGGTCTTGCACCTTCTCATTTACTTCTCCACTTAGAATTGCAGCGTGAACCACAGCACCATAAGCAATAGCTTCGTCGGGATTGATACTCTTGCAGAGCTCCTTTCCATTGAAGAAATCCTTCATGTTGTCCAGAGTCAATGTGCTGTGGAGATTTGCCAACATCAACATAAACTGGGCATGTTTTGATGTTTGGACTTGGCTCTACCTGGAACTTTTGGAAATTTTCTCTACGGGGAGATACATCTTCTCGATGAATATCATCTTCAATAGCAATTGAAACCTTTCCACCAACTGGATCCAGCAACAGAATTTTTCTTTTCTGGCTTACATTTTCAGCTTTCGCAAGTTCCTTTCTCAGCACCTTCTCCTTCTCCTCAGGTGATAACCAAGAGTTCCCATCGATATCTAGGTAATAACTTTGATCGTAAATAATAGTTGTCTGTAACTTTTCATTGCGGTCATACGCTAGAAGTTTATTCTTCAAAACATTTGCTTTCTCTTTTGATTTTGATATCTATTCATCTTCTTGTTTCTCAAGATAGTCCTCATCCACATCATCTTCATCTGGATCATCATTTTGATCTACATAATCCTCATCTACATCACCTTCATTTGGATCATCATCTTGATCTATATCATTCTCATATTCATCATTATCTATTACATCTTCATTTTCATTATCATCGTTCTGATCAAAATAGTCTTGTCCTGCTTCACCTTGTTTCGTTTCTTCACCGTCATTATCATCTTCCTTATTATGGATTTCCACATAACTTTTCTTTAGACATGTTGTAACTTTTGCACATGATTTTTCTATTCGTTGAAATTCTTCTTGAATTTTACTAAACTGCTCAATGAATTCAGGGTGAAAACTTAACGTCATATTGTGCGGCGAATAATGTTCAAAGACTCACATGGCTCTGATACCAATGAAGCAACAAAACTTTAGCTTGTTGACTTTAAATGTGAAATACACAAATGTATGTTATAAATAACATTTTATTAATATATATGAAATGCACTAGTGATCTTGAATGTTACAATGAGGCCCTACTTATATACATAGGCAGGGGTCCTGTCATGATTGGGCATGTCTTTTAGACATGCCTTTTCACTTAACTAATGACTATTTAAGATAATCATTATTTTGATTATTTATTATTTACATTTATTTATATTTATTTTAATTTAAATAATTTATATTCGTAACACTCTCCTCCTTTATTCTAGGAACTAACCACATTAGGGCTCCTAGGGCATCATTTTCCTGACAAACCACCCATCAGAAAAATTTGATCTCTTGGCCTCTACTACGTTGGTGTGTCTCCTAGGCCTCCTCCAAATTTGAGGAAATTCCAACATTGGGGTTGTGAGATATCCCAAGCCCTAGCCTCGAGATTGGTTTTCTCACTAAAGTTTCCCTAGGCTAGTTCCTCATAGGGATCATTTTGCACCTTCAATTGAAAATCAATTCTTTGGTGCCCTTCTCCTCCTTATTTAGGTCAAATCTATCATTGGTTGCTAAACTCCTCTCCCTTGACCTAACCTAGGCCCACTTGGTCTCGTGTGGTCCCATACCTTTGAAAAGTCAACTCTTCAAAAACCACTTGGGAAACCAAGTTCAACAAGGATTTTAGGGTTTTGGAAGCTCCTTTACAATCACACTCCTTAAACCTAGCCCTTAAATCCACGTCCCCTTCTCCTGGGAAGCCTTGTACCTTTCTTAAGAAGCAAGCAAGCCCCATTCTTGAGCCTCCCCTAAGAAATGGTCCCCGAGATCACTTCACAACCATCTTAGTTGATCTATCCTTTATAAGTGATTCTCTATATCTCGAGTCTCCTCCCATCGGTGACAATCTATAAAGAGTAAGAAGCTATAGCTATGGTGATAGTGGGATTTAGCTTCATTGTTGCTCTTGACCTAGCAAGTGCCCCTCTAGGACTCCCTACTAGTTTGAATGGTAATAGGTCCTAGGTGGCCTAATGTGATTAATGATGTAAGATTTATCTCTCATGATATTAGTACATTGTATCTCAGCTGAACATTTTATGAATATCTAAGAAGAAGAATTTGGATGGTTTTCCCCCTTGTGGTGTTTTGCCCTGGTCTCTGACCAAAATCTTTGTTAAAATTGGCAACTAGGGCCAAACTCCATGTGGGTCACTAATTTATGGCAGCGAATATTTTTCTTGGATCCCTCTCATCGAGAGGTGTGGGATTGATCTAAAGATCATCTGATTCCGATAAGTATTCATGGAGTTATGAATTTAATTGTGTTATAAGACAATTCGTCAAGGTCGGCCAGCAACCAAATAAACCCCACATGTGCTCAAAGTTTTAGTATAAAAGGAGATGACTTAAGTCATTTCTCTCACACACTTCTATCTTGATTCCTCTCCACTTGTCTTGGGTTTTGGTGGAAGAGAAATCTAGGAGTGGAAGCCCTACACGTTGGAGGAAAAGAAGGCAACCCTAACACTACAAGAAGGCAGCCCTAATGCTACAAGGAGGATAGCCCTAGTATCTACGCAGTCAAGTGAGAAGCCCTAGGACGCAGTGAAGTTAGAAGCCCTAGGTTGCAGTCAAGTGAGAAGCCCTAACACAGTCAAGTTTATGGGTCGTAGTAAGGGTTTGCTGTAGGTGACAGCGTGGTAAGGGTTGTTCCAAGTGCATATTGTTGGGCAAATTAGGCCGAGGAACAGTTATGTGGACAGTGGAGTCTTAGCCGCAATATAAAGGGTCAAAGGAACAGCGTGGAGGCTAACCTAAACAACATGGAGGAGCTGTAGGGACAGCGTGACCTTAGCCACAGTATGAAGGACCAGAAGGACAGTGTGGAGGCTGCCCTAGACAGCTTGAAGGAGCTATAGGGACAGTGTGGCCTTAACCACAGCTAAACAAAGCCAAAAGGAATAGCATAGGTATGGACTGTTATTCCCTTGGAGAACCGCAGTCTTTAGAAGGCTGCCTTGCTGATTTGTATGGGGATAAGGGTTGTAGGGTCATCTTATTTATGGCAGCTGATATTTTTCTTAGATCCCTCTCATCAAGAGGTGTAGGATTGATCTAAAGATCATCCAATTCCGATCAGTATTCATGGAGTTATGAATTTAATTGTGTTATAAGACAATTCGTCAAAGTCGGCCAGCAACCAAATAAACCCCACATGTGCTCAATGTTTTAATATAAATGGAGATGACTTGAGTCATTTCTCACACACACTTCTATCTTCATTCCTCTCCACTTGTCTTGGGTTTTAGTGGAAGAGAAATCTAGGAGTGGAAGCCCTAGACGTTGGAGGAAAAGAAGGCAACCCTAACACTACAAGAAGTCAGCCCTAACACTACAAGGAGGATAGCCCTAGTATCTACGCAATCAAGTGAGAAGCCCTAGGACGCAATGAAGTGAGAAGCCCTAACACAATCAAGTTTATGGGCCACGGTAAGGTTTGTTGTAGGTGACAGCATGGTAAGTAAGGGTTGTTCCAAGTGTGTATTGCTGGGCAGATTAGGCCGAGGAACAGTTGTGTGGACAGCGGAGTCTTAGCCGCAAATAAAAGGGTCAAAGGAAGAGCGTGGAGGCTGCCCTAGACAGCGTGAAGGAGCCGTAGGGACAGTGTGACCTTAGCCACAATATGAAGGACCAAAAGAACAGCATGGAGGCTGCCCTAGACAGCATGAAGGAGTTGTACGGACAGCGTGGCCTTAGCCGTAGCTAAACAAAGCCAAAAGGAATAGCATAAGTATGGACGGTTATTCCCTTGGAGAACCGCAGTCTTTAGAAGGCTGCGTTGTTGATTTGTATGAAGGATAAGGGTTATAGGGTGATGCCCTATCCAATGATGCAGTACAGTAGTGCAGCGTGGTGAAACAACACATGGCAGCAAGGTTACATGGTGCTGCTAACTAGTGCAGCAAAGTAAATAGATAGCTGGGCTACATGGCGCTGCCAAGATGCATGGGACAGCAAGGTACACAGTGTTGTAGAGATACATGGGACAACCCAATGACATAGGATAGCAATGACAATTGTGCAGCAGTGGCACAAGTGGGACAGCAGTTATCACAAGGCAGCGAAGTGGGACAACAGCTATTACATGACAGCAACAAGCATGGACAGCAGCAAGCATGGTGCAGCATGGCAAGCATGGATAGCATGACAAGCATGGTGCAGCATGGCAAGCATGACCAACATGACAAGCATGGTAAGCATGGCAAGTGTGGACAACAGGGACAGTAGTGGCAAGCATGGTGCTGCAAGCACATGAGACATGTTGTATGACAACATGGTACAACAATGGCAGGTGGGATAATAGTGCAGCATAAGGTGCAGTAGTCATGAGGTCCAGCATTGTAATGATGAGTGCAACATGGTGCAGTACAGTGATGTGCAGCGTGATGACAAGATGCAGCACAATGATAGGTGAAGGAGTCACCTTGGAGCATCAGTGGAAGCAGCATGTCTTCAACTGATCTCATGTGTCATCTTCTTAGAGATGATCTATGCTCTTATCTAGATAAGTCAAAGTGTTGACTTTTGTTGTAAATGTACTCTCTCTCTCTCTCTTTCTCTGTTGAACTATTGAAGAACATATAAGAAGAATTGATCAAGGGTTCCCCCACATTGGGGTTTGTCCCTGGCTAGTGCCACATCTTGTGTCCTCTTGTCTTGGCTTGTCTTCTGTGATTTATGTTTATGTTCTATCTGCAATTTACTATTATGCCGATGTGATTGCTAATCTGGAAAAGATATTGAGCTAACTGTGAAAATTGAAATAAATTTCTCTAAGCATAGAACAAACCTAAAATTAACAATCTTGGTGTCTCTATTGTGTATGTTTTTCTTCTATTGTTCCTCATCGTTTTGTTGCATTGTTGATGTTATTGTTCTCTCTACATAATTGCTAATGGCAATATGATGTTATGGGGTGAATATAATGTGCAAATTGGTGAAAAAGTTAAAAAATGCAATTATCTACAGCAGAGAACAAACAAGTCCTAAAAATTAACAATGCAGGTTCCATGAAGATGATGATGAAAAGCCAAATTTTCAAGTGGTTTTGTAGGTTCCTTCAATTGATGACGCTAAAGTTCAAGAGGAAGAGAAACAAATCAATCATGCAAAATTGGGTCAACAAGAGACTGTGTCAATGGCTATCCCCATAGTGGTTCAAGAACAGTTTAGTCAGATACCATTGCAGCAAGGGGAGGAACTTTTGGTTCAACCAAAGGATGATCTTTCTTACAATTTGCCATAACTTGCATCTGGAGTCTATTTTTCAAGGAGATCCTCTTATCAAATATCACTTGGATTTCAAGGTTACTTATGATCAAGATCAACTTAGGATAAATGAGGTGTTTCAACAGGGAAATTTTAAGAGTCTCGGTTCCTATATTTCCTTGTTGAGCATTGTTGAGGTACTACACTCCAAATACCATCCAATACTCTTTATTACTTCCTTAAGCAGCCAACACACAACTACATACTCCTGCGTTATGAGACTCCATGATTAGTTGTACTAAAGGGTTGATTATGATGATCTTTTTCATCTAATCGATCACTTGGCTACATGGTTACATTAGTCATTTGAGTATGTTGATTGATCATGGAAACATTTGGAATATTATTTCCAATGAAAAGAAAGAGATAAAGGGGGAGAAAAAATAAGGGAAAGAATAGAAAAAAGATTGAATTTTTGGGTTTGGGGTAGTAGTTTATTGAAGATTTCCATAGTGTCACTTTCTGAATATCGCATTGCTGATTTTTTATGAGTAGGACAACAAAGAGAGTCTTTGGTTTCTCGATTTTCCCCTTGTGTTTTATCTTAGTTACTAGTATGTTGTGTCTTGCCTTGTTCACCTTTCTTTTGAGTCCTAAAAGTCGATAACTTTACAATCCATTATGTCTTGTGGGTTAAATTCAGAGTCCTATCTTATCTTTTCCCAACCATTCATCAGCTTATGTGTAGTTCAAGCCTAGATGAGGGCTATTCGTTGCTTTCCATTGAGTCTTGTGTCTAATAGGTGGGTAGTGTTGCAGAGACAATAGGGTGAGCCTTGAGTCATACTTTGTCTTGTCTCTTCATGCTGCATTGAGTCATTATCCCCTAGTTAGTTGTTTCCCCCCCTTACCTAGCACTAGGGACATGGTGCCACATTATCTATACTCCCTGATAATCACTCCATGTTGAAGGTAAAGAATTAACATTGCCTTTCTTTCCAACAAGTTGCCCCTCGTCCAATTTGACACCTTATCTATAGGGTAGCCCAGAAGTTGAGCACCTTGGTGTTCGTTATCCACATGGTGATCACTTCACATCTAACAAGGTGAATCAACATTCAACCTTGATTGAGTGATTTTGTTAGTTGTTCAACTCCAGTAAATCTTTCACAGCCAGTGAGTTGTGTTCATACCTTATGGCCCATTAGGCTCATTGGTGGGTTCCTTCATGCTTAGCAGATGTTCTCCCATTGAAATCTGACCAAGTGGTTGTCTCCCATGTGTCGATTTTGGCACATCATCCATTAAGAGCAGCATACAAGTTATGTGGTTGTAGGTTGGACACCATGTGTATGGATGAGACCCCCTTTTAGCCGATCAGTTGAGGCTCCATACTTCTTGACTCCATTGCCTAATGGATTGGCACATGGGTTTGATGATCATTCTTCAAATGATACTCTTAAGAATACATGCACATATTCTAGTCCAGCATTGACGGATACATGGTCACATTCATACAGGTATGCAAAGATAACTAGGTTCTCAGTGTCCCATAGAGGGATTTCGTTCCTTGAGACGTCATTGTTAACCCCTGAATTTGTCCCTTGCGAATTTAAAGGTTAAGGACCAGCACATTTCATTTAGCTAGAGGTTCATATATTGATATAGTTATAGGCTAGGCAAGGTTCCTAGGATGACTAATCACAGGATTGATTCAGTGATGATTAAGACACATTTTTTGCATAGTTTTGAGAGAGTTTTTATTTTCAAAGGTTTCCTAATTTCTAGGAGGGAGTTCTAAGGATGGTACAACAATATTGATCACATATTCGGAGTTCTTATGAACTCAAGATTCCATTGAGGCCTTTCGAGGGACATGCATGGCATTTACTATTTTCAAAAAGTTGAATCCAGAGGTTCGCATGTCAAAGATAATGATATCTTTAGAATCCTTGCGAGATGTTGAGCCTAATCAGCTACTTCCGGGGAACATGCATGGCACTTTCTAGGTTTAGCGGTGCTTACATGTTGATTATGATTGTGGATTTGGGTTCCTTACTAAAAGATGAATCCAATTAGTATACTCATATGTGATGTGATACCAAGCATTTTCTATTTTTTAGTAGTGGTTGCAAGTCAAGTCTAATTACACACTCAAGTTGCCCACTACATTTTGAATCCAATGGTGTTGTTCTTATTGACCACTGGAGTGACACTTGAAGATTATATAAAGACTCCATGCCCAAGGATGATCCGAAGGACACTTGTACCATCAGATATCAGCAGTCAACAAAGTTTTTAAACTCTACTTCTATTTCTCATCATCTTTCTTGTACCCAATTCCACACCCTGCGGGGAATTGTAATAAGTGATACTAGTAATGATGAGTTTTGAGTCTGTAACAGGCCTAGGATGTTGTGACTCGATCGGAAAACGAGTACACCTTGGATTTTTTTTTTATCTGGTTAATTATCCCTTCTTTTTTAGAGGTAGATAATTTTCTAGGCTTTTTCATTCACTTTTTACCCCAAAGTCGAGGTGAGAGTTTGAAGGTTGAGCCCCCTAACAAATCTTAGTGTCTAGATTCGATGGATATTACCATACTAGATCACCCAAAAAAAATCATGGAATTTGTCTAGGTCTAAGTAGGATTTTTTAATAATTAAAAAATTCCCACAAAATGGGATTTTTTTATTATATTCTATGTAATGATGTAAATAAGTGGCCTTGGGAAATGTCTGGGACGTGTGACGACTTGAAATTCATCCTCAAAGACCCAACATTATTCTAGAACTCACTTTGAGGGTCAAAAAATGACTTTTATTCCCTCAAAAGCCGATTTCCCTAATGGCAGTAACAAAAATGAGGAAAAATCCAAAAAAAATGAATAATCAGAAAAAAAATTAGAAATTCTTCCAAAGTCAAAATAAATCAAAAATTTGACATGGAAAGTAAGTGGCAATTTAAATGATGATTGGCCATCCTAGGGCCCACCAATCCAAGTGGCAAGTAAGCCAACTCAACAATCAGCTAGGTGGGCCCACAAATTTCCAAGTTGTGAGGCAAAGTGGAAGCACATGAAATTTATATCAAGTTGATTTAATTTAAAGTGCAAGCCATATTATCAAGTTGAAAGTATAAATTAAAATGAGTGGGAAATGGACCCACCTCACCTCTCCATAGTGTACAAATGATTTTGGAGATTTGCACACATTCTAAAATGAAATATCCACGTTGGCCCAGTCAACACAGCATCTACAACAGCATATTGGAAATTAATTTTACGTGGAAGATAGTTAACAACTCATATGCATACTCAGCTAGAAAAAACTCCACACAAAGGGCTACACACAACAAAGATGTTTCTTAAATAAACACAGCTCTATCTGGCAGCTTCCACGCAGTCTACATCAGCTTGTACGCAGAACTGATTGATAGTCCACACATGGATCATGTACAGAAATTGTTAGCAGCTTGTTATACTCATTTTTCAGAGGTGTCAACAGCAGTTTGAGACTCGGTTTTACGTGGGAGTTGGGAGGCAGTCTTATGTGGGAGTTTGCTCCCCCATGCACCTATCATCAATCACACATGGCAACTCATAGATGAATGCACAATGGAAAGTGAGATACACTGGCCTGAACAGCAGAAAACACTGCCACATTTCACAGATTTAACCTCACATATGTTTTGGTCTCTCATACACTTTTTCAATTTGGCTTTGTGATCTCCACCATTTCTACACTTGTCACTTACATTTTCATTGGGATTTCCTCCCAAATTTGAATAAAGAGACCCATTGGGCTATCATTCAAAATCATGTAATACGAGCTATTGGGCTCCTTGTTTTAGAGCTAACTAATAAAATAAACCAAGAGCACCTTTTCATCGCATTCATTCTACTTCCAAAGTTCTCAAATTTCTTGTTATCTTGATGGTTTAAAGTTTCACATGCAAATCTTATTTCATGAAGCACTTTGGATGCAAGCATTGTGATCTCTTAATTTTGCAACAATTTTAATTTTCTTGTACTTGGAAATTGGCTTACCTTTGTAACTTAATTGCATATTGTCATGAATGGTTGATTTCACTTTCAAGTACTATTATTTTGGGTTGCAAACTTAATTGCATGTTGTCATCTAGGTCTAACATTTGGATTTTTTTCTATCATCTCATTTACATTCTCATAAGGCACTAATTGTTTACATGTTTCATGCTTATCTCATATATTGATAGTTATTCATCACATTCATTTTGCTTATAAATCTCAAGAAGCAATCTATCTCACTTTAACAATTCTCCTCAAACCTCACATTTTTAACTTAGTTTCCTTTTAGGGACCACCCCCCATAGCTAACCTAGGAGATAGCTTAAACGGAGAGAGTTGGGATTAGTGTGATAGCCCCTTCTTGGAGTTCCCTGCCACCAACCAAACCTTGTGGGGTTGAAGGCTTTTCTCACTAACTTGTAGGTAGGTGTAGGCGGCAAGTGATAACATTTTTGGCGTCGTTGCCGAGGACACGATTTCTTGTACCTGGGAAATCGACTAACCTTTTGGTTTTAGCATATTTGAACTTTAGAGATAGATTCTTACTCAAGTGGCAACTCCACTAGACCCAAATTTTGCAAGAGTCGTTACTAGGAGAAATTCAAGTGGTCTAGTTGGCCCCTCCCCTGATCCTATGAGGGTTTTTAGAGAGAGGTAGAATAGACTTTCTCATAGTAAAGCTCTTGTTAGTCTTGGGCAAGAGGTTATTTCTAATATTCATTTGTTTTTTCAAGAACAAATAGAGCTTAGCATCATGAATGATCTTTTTGCTCCTTGTGACTTCACTAACATAATGGCAATCCTCACAATATCCCTGACAAGGCTATTGAAAATTTGCCTTCCTTTCAAGGTAACAATGCCATTAGTGCTACATCACATGTGAAAAACTTTAAAGTTGTATCTTTAAATGGTGTAACACTACTAGCTATGAGGATGTGAAGATGAGACTTTTGTTTTATCAATGTCATTAGCAACATGAAGAAAAATGAGAATGAAACCATGTAGGAGCTTAATGATCCAAATGGATCCAAGAACACTCTCTAAATCTTCAAAAACTCGAAAAATCATGCCAAAGATTAAAACCGTTGCATGAAAAGAGCCCTTAGAATGGCGGAAAAATACTATCGAGAGGCAAAAACCAGAGAAAACCGTGAAAAAAACAGAGTATTGGAGGCGTGAACAATGGATGCACAGTAGCCGTCAGATTTGGCCGATCAACGGTCCAAATCTGATCGGCAATCGCAATCGGCACAGGCAAACAATGGATATCGGCGCAGACTACATAACACTTGCGACGGCGACCGACGGAATCAACTAGGACCGTCGATCAAGCGTGCAAATCGACAACCCATGTTGCATCGTAAGATCGCTATTGGGGATTACAAGAGCACTTACAACGGCCCGGGGTTATCGCGATGTGCGATTGCGATCAATTGCATCGTGATATCGTAATCGGGGCTACACAGAGGAGCAGGCATATACACATACACATCTGCGATTCGATGGACCGGACCCGACAGTTATATAAATATTATTGCATAGATTTTGAAATCCGTAGAATGGCATTTTTCAATGTATTTTCACATATTTTGTTATTTAACGAAATACAAAGAAACAACGTCGATGCGATAAGACTCGGACCCGAAAGGGTTCATGAAGGGAAATGTATATTGTTTCAAGTCCGGAGAAAAGCCATTTCTAATGCATTTTCGCAGTTTTCATGTATTTCTAAAATACAAAGGGGAACCTTGGAGCAGGACCGAAGCAACTTGCAATTGCGATTGAGGATGGACCCGATAGAGGAATTGACCATATTTAAGGACTTTTGAAGTCCGAAATAAACTGTGTTTTGGGCGGAATTTCACAGTGTTGCAGCGTTCTCTGTGCAAAACAGAAAACGATCCTTTTTGGGCATTCCAAAGGATTTCAGAGGCCCGATAACCATACCATTACAGTACATGTGGCCACCACCCTTAGAAGCGTTTAGCAATGATTGCTAATGCTTAAAAGGGGTCTGAGCAGACAGAGGACAGGGAGACTTCAAGCCGAGAAGTTGAAACGAACAGGGAGCGCTGTTTTAGCTTTAAAGCCATAGCAAACAGAAGACAGAGCAGGCAGTGCCAAGACAGAGCTAAGACAGAGATAGAGAGTGAATCAGAGAGTCTGTGTACTCAGAGAAAGCTTGAGAGGTTCAAGCAAACTCTTACTGTTATATCTGTGTGTATTGAGTCTCAAATTGAGCTCATACTGTTGTAAAAACTCTGCTTGAAGACATAATAGAGAGGCCATCACTGAAGGTTGGACCAAGAGATGTGGCCTGAGAGTATTGGGTAAACTCCTTATTAAACTTGTTGTGTTTTATGTGTTTGTCTATTATAGTCTTTTACTGCTTCATGGTCTATGTATTTCGCAATCTAATCGATCCATTGCATAAAATAACATAGGCAAATCCATGCACAGGAGTCTGTAATACCTTATTATTTGTCTTAGATCTCTTTATCAGATCACTTAACAAAAGATTCAATGGATTAGTAAAAAGCATGCCTGCTACTATTAAACCTCCTGATGAATTTCTTTTATGCTCATATCTAGATGCTTTTGGTGTTGACACTGCTTATGAGTTGAGGAAGGAGCATGCAAATTTAGGTATAGCTCAAACTGAAGCCTTGAAAATGGAAAAGGCTAGAAAGCAATCATGAAAGTCAAAAATTCATGGTTTCACTAGAAGGCCATTGAAATCGAATGATTCCAAAGGCAAGGCCAAGGAAGAAACTACACATGATCCTATTAAGGAATTAACCCAACTCATCAAGAGTATGGAGGCAAATCACACTAGTCAAATGAATGCTATCCAAAATCGATTATTGGCCATGCATAGAAATCAAAGTGGGAGATTCCCAAATAGAGGAAATGATAGATGGCAAAAGAGAAGACCTCCCAATGACCATAGGCCACCTAATCCACTTGAGTCTACAAACTTAGTTGATGATTCCATGCCTTATTGTAGACCTTGTGATGACATACATGATGAACTCACTTGTCATTATGCAAGAAGGATCCTAGAAGGAGATATGGATGGAACAAGTGAGCAATATATAGTTGGAAAAGAGCGTCATTTGTCCTTAGAGAATTGGATGGGAGTTATGGAGAATAGTTAAAAGGCAAGTAGAAAGTTTCCATCCTCCTAAAGTCTGAATAATTTTGAAGAGTTAGATAGGATCACTAAGTTATATGGAGAAAGGCCTTCATCAACTCAGATTTTAAAGATAGCCAAGAATAAAGAAAGGGGAAAGAATAAAGAAAGAAATTTAAAAAAACTTTCACTCCACCTACATCGAAGTTGAATATTGACTTGGGAGGGTGGATTAACAATGCTAAGATTTTAGTACCTGTCACTGAAATCATGAAGATTCCCTCCCAAAGGTATAAATTGTTGAAAGCCATTAATGCTCCCAATGGAAAAGAAATGTCTAATTTTTCTAAGGATAGATATGAGGATGCCCTTATCACTTTGCAAAGTAGTGATATGTGTAGAGATAACAGAGACCACCAACCCTTTTTCATCACTATGTTGGTCAATGGAATGCTTTTACACAATTGCATGTTTGACTCTATGGCATCATCTTGTGTCATGACTAAGAAAGTCATGAATCAGTTAAACTTGAGGATTTCTAGACCCTGCCACAACATTTGTGCAATGGATTCAAGGATCATTGAAGTTTGTGGTTTGATAAACGATCTTCAAGTCCACTTGGTTGTACATCTTGATATTATGATCACCATGGATATTGTGGTGATTGATGTGCCTGATGTTTGGGGGATGTTATTGTCTAGAAAGTGGGGAGTTGATATTGGGGGTAGTTTGCAAATGGATTTGAGTTACAGTACCATCACTAATAGTGAGGGCATCATGGTTAGATTGCATAGGGAGTTGGAGAGAGTTTCATATAAAAAGTCCCAATGAGCCTCATAATGAAATTGTGTATGAATCTGCTAGCCTGGGAAACTATGCTATCCTGCTTAATACTTTTCCTCCTTTGGAGAAGGAGGTGGATTGTAAGAAAGATGGAATTTGGCACATGAATTTTGATGGTGCCCATTCTAGGTATGGTAAGGGTGTTGGAATTGTCCTTACCTCCCCTCTTGCTCACATATTCAAGTTTGCCTATAGATTGGAATTTCATGCAACCAACAATGTAGCAGAGTATGAGACTCTATTGTTGGGTCTTTAGTTGGCAAAAGGCTTTAGGATAAAGTTGCTTAGTATTAAGGGGGATTCTGATCTAGTCATTCTTCAAACTAAGAATCGATTTGCATGCAAGAATGATAAATTAAAAAAGTATCGAAATGTTGTTTGGGATAACATGGAATATTTTGATGCATTGGATCTTCACGCAATTCCTAGGGAAGGAAATAAACAAGCTGATGAGTTGGTTGTTGTTGCATCTACATTACAACTTGGAGAGAACTTGATGGATGATAAAGTTAAGATGAAGATTATCTTTAGACCATTAGTTTCTGATAATCTTGAGCATTGGCAAATCTTTAATAATGAAAGCCAAGTGGTTTGTTTTTTAAATGACATGGAGGAATTTTATGAATTTAAGGTTGGCTACAAAGAGGAAGGGTGTGATTATGAGGAATGTAATGTGGTGACGAATCCCACACCTAGGAAAAGTGTAGTCTTGGAGCAAATGTTTAATAGACATGATGCTTCAAAGAGAAAAGATGATAAGAAAATTGACCCAAGGGAATTCATTGAAGTGAATATTGATACCCCTCATGATCCAAAGATTATTAAAATAGGGAAGGGTACCAATGAGCAAGAAAGGTAGAATTTGATCAATTTACTTCATGAATATAGAGATGTTTTGGCTTTTTCATATGATGAATTGAAAGGTTATACAGAAGATGTTATGGAACATACTATCCCTCTTAAATATGAAAATGCCAAACCCTTTAGGCAAATCAATCCTAAGTTAGCCCCCTTGGTGCAAAAGGAATTGCAAAAGATGCTTCAAGTTGGTATTATAGCTCACACTAGGCATTCCACATGGTGTTCAAACTTGGTTATTGCAAGGAAGAAGAATGGGTCAATCAAGCTATGTGTAGAAAATCTTAATTTAGCTTGTCAGAAGGATAAATACCCTTTACCTAATATAGAAACATTATTGAAAAGGGTAACAGAATATGGAATGATGTGTTTGTAACTTTGTTAGATGGATTTCCAGATTACAACCAAGTCTTGGTGAAGAAGGAAGATAGACATAAGACAACATTCACCACACCATGGGGTACTTTTGAATATTTGATGATGCCTTTTGGAATAACATATGATGGAGCAACTTTTCAAAGGGTTAAGGACTATAACTTGAAGGTTCTAATTAGGATATTTATTGAGATCTATCAAAAGATGATTTAACTGTTTTTTCTAAAAATGGAATTTCCCATACTGGCCACCTAAGGCAATTTTTTGATAGGTGTAGAGAGTATGGAATATCCTTAAATCTTGCTCAATCTATTTTTGGAGCGATTGAAGGTTACAAAGCCTATTTGTGCCTCAAAGCAACTGCCAAAAATACCTATTTGGGCCTCAAATTATAGAAATAGACACATAATGGAAGGTGGAGAGAGAGGGAAGACTAAAGAGACACACAGAGACAAATACAGACATAGAAGTTCGATCTAGAAATTCATGAATATTTTGGTTTTTCACTAAAATAGATGTTTTGATTTCAGTGTAGTTGTTGATTTCTAATACTAATTGATCGTTTGCACTAAATGCACTGATTTCAGTGTATATGTCGATCTCTAATCTTATTTAATACCTTACACTAGATGCATTGATTTCAGTGAAGATGAGATGCATTGATTTCAATGAAGATGTTGATTTCTACTCTTATTTGATTGCTTGCACTGGATGCATTGGTTTTAGTGTAGATATTGGTTTTTAATCCTATTTGATCACTTGCACTAGATGCATTGATTTCAGTGTAGATGTTGATTTATAATTTTATTTAATACTTTACACTAGATGCATTGATTTCAATGTAGATGTCGGTTTCTAATCCTATTTAATACCTTACACTAGATGCATTGATTTCAATGTAGATGTTGATTTATACTCCTATTTGATTGTTTGCACTAGATGCATTGGTTTTAGTGTAGATATTGATTTCTAATCCTATTTGATTGCTTGCACTAGATGCATTGATTTCAGTGTAGATATGGATTTCTAATCCTACTTGATTGCTTGCATTAAATACATTGATTTCAGTGTAGATATTGATTTCTAATCCTATTTGATTGTTTGCAATAGATGCATTGATTTCAGTGTAGATGTTGATTTTTTATTTGATGCAACTAGATGTATGATGTACAATAATTTCAAAGTATTTAGATTAATATTGTGCATTGATTTCAGTGTAAGCACATCTCTGCCCCCTTCATCTATATCTCTATCTCCCATTGTATCTCCTTCTTTATCTCTCTATCTCACCTCCCAAACATACACACTCTCTCTCCATATCTATCTATCTCTCTCTCTCCCTCTTTTCCCCTCCCTCTCTTTCTCTTCCCCTTCTCTCTCCATAATATATATATATATATATATATATATATATCTTCTTCCCTCCCTGTCTTTGCCTCTCTCTTCTTCCCTCTCTACCCCCCTCTATCTATATCTTTATCTCCACTTGTCTCTCCTTCTCACCCCCAAAACATACACACTCTCTCTTAGTGTAAGCACATAAAAATTATTTATAATTAAGAATGGATCATACTATTATTTTAATAACCTAATATCATTTAAATTCTCAAAACACTTGGAACATTGCATAGAAATTGATGTGGTTCATAACATACTCTAGGGATTTGCTTTTCGATGCAATTTAATTTTTCCATTACTATTTGTTTTAGGTATTTGTGAATCTTTTTTATTTTTGGCAATTGCTTTGTAAGCCTATTTGGGCCTCAAATTGCAGAAATTTTCAGCTTGGAAAGGTCTATGGCTTGAAGCCAAATTGTTAAAATTTCCTTGGGTTTTAGAGAAGACTTCATTGTCTTTTTCTTCTTATAACAACTAATAAGATTTCAAATTTTTGGAGCGTGGATTTTTTATCTTTGATCTATTTCATTTGCATGCATCTCATTTAATTGGGGAATTAACACAATCATGCATTACACTCATTCTGAATTCTTTTTAGTTTGATTTACTACATGTTTTAACTCCATAACAAGTTCAAATTTTTTGCATGCAAACACTTTTTACTTTATCTTATTTGGCTTGAACATAGTTCCAAGTTTACTTATGCTTCACCATTAAACACATCTTACCATGCATCAAGTATTTAAGCAAATTTTCTCCATAAAGTAACATTCTATTTCATGTCAAGCAAGTACATTTCAAGTTGAAGTTAATTTTCATTGTTGAGTTAATTTACTTACATGCCCCAAGCATCACTAAAATTTACCTCCAACTTAAGTTGGTTGAATAGACATATTAGGGACCCTCTGCCTCTATTTGCTCCTCACTATGAGATCCAAATCTTTGGGCAAGGGTGAGGTCAAAGGATTGGAATTCAATTGCAATCTTGTTTTAGAGCTAACTAATAAAATAAACTAAGAGCACCCTTTCATCGCATTTACTTTACTTGCAAAGTTCTAAAATTTCTTACTATCTTGATGGTTTAAAGTTTCACATGCAAATCTTATTTCAAGGGGCAATTTCGATGCAAGCATTGTAATCTCTTAATTTTGCAACAAGTTTAATTTTCTTGTATTTGGAAATTGGCTTACCTTTGTAACTTAACTGCATATTGTCATGAATGGTTGATTTCACTTTCAAGTACTATTATTTTGGGTTGCAAACTTAATTACCTGTCATCATCTTGGTCTAACATTTGGGTTTCTTTCTATCATCTCATTACATTCTCATATGTAGATTATTAATTGTTTCCTTTTGGGCTAGATAGCTTCACATGCTTTGATTCGTAAATTTGCTTATCTTAAAAGCATTCTTGTATCTTGCATTTATAGTATCTTGTGCTAACAGTTTCTTGTTTAACTTTTTAGGTTTACTTTTGCTTTCCATTTGAAAGCATTTCACCTCATTTAAGCAAATATTATTTTATTTTTAGAGCAATATTTTGAAGGCACTAGTTGTTTACATGTTTCATGTTTATCTCATATATTGATGGTTATTGCTCACATTCATTTTGCTTATAAATCTCAAGAAATGACCTATCTCACTTTAACAATTCTCCTAGAACCTCACATTTTTAACTTAGTTTTCCTTTAGGGACCAACCCCCAAAGCTAACCTAGGAGATAACTTAAATGGAGAGAGTTGGGATTAGTGTGACAACCTCTTCTTTGAGTTCCTTGCCACCAACCACACCTTGTGGAGTTGAAGGTTTTTCTCACTAACTTGTAGGTAAGTGTAGGCGACAGGTGATAACAGTTTTCATCCAAAGCTGAGAACTTTCTATTTTTAGCAGTCAAAGCTAGGCACCAATGATTACATATTCAAACTCCCCACTGAATTCTGAGTATGTTGTTGGTGGTCTCATCTGATTTTGAGAACTTTATATTTTTAGCAGTCTCAACATGGCAATGCTGATAGCAAATCTAGGTTCCCCATCAAATTCCAAGATTAACGAGTATAATATTGTGGGCATGCGGGCATATTACTATTTTTAGTAGTGTCCATTTTTAGGCATGTCCATTTTTAGTTGCACGAGGTGGTAGTCTATGGGGTGGGCACATGGCAACAGTTGGGGATGCACATGTCACTTAGAATTGAATGAGTCATTAGTGATATGGCACTTGAGCAAAATCTATTTTCCCTCCTAATATTTTCTCTCCTCATGTGTTTTCCCTTCCCTAAAATCTCTCCTAATTTCCCTCCTCGTTCCCCTAATTTTTCTCCTCCATTATCTCACATTTTCCTAGAAATTCTCCCTATTTTTCCTTCACAGATTCAACCCCCTAAATCATGCGGCAAAAAGGGAAAATTATAGATTATAAAAGGGAAAAAAATAATTCAAGTTGACATGCACAAGAGAAACTAGGGTCATGCAAATTTCTTGGCCAAAAAAGAAGCCTAACTAAATTCTAAAGTTGGAAATCAAAAAAAGGAAAATTAGGCAGCTCGAATTGATGAGGAGGACGAATTGCCTAAAGAAGGAAAAAAACATTTTAGTTTAAGTGCAAAGTGTTAAGTTTTCAAGTGCAATAGATACAAGCACTAATTTATAAAATACTTATAATTAGTTCAAATGATATAGATCTTCTTTTAACAATTCCAGTTTATAAGCAATTACACTTCAGAAATTCAACCATGAAATCATAAAGACAATAGAGATCACAATACGCAAAGAGAACACAAGATTTACCCTGGGAAACCGACTGAGAGGGAAAACCCGACGACCTTTTTCTTAGAGAAATTCTTCAGTTCAACAAGAGATACATATAATGCAGTTAGTCAACTATGAGGTCAAACAGACCAACAATGCTTATGGTCAAAAACCCTTGAGTCAAGCCTCCCAATCTGCCCAACAACTCGCTCTGATTTAATTTTCCCTCGGCCAAATTTCAGCCTCCAGAATAAGCCCAAAAAATTTCGCCTTCTAGAATTTCGACTTGCCCAAAAACATTTCAGGCTACTCAAAAAGTCACATGTGTGAGATCTAGAGGGAGAAATGCAAGTTAGAGAGAGACATAAGATCTTTGTCCTTCTTTTCATCCTTCTTGTCCTTCGCTTGAATGCCCAAAAACTATCTTTCTTGTGAGAGGTTGAATGGTGCCTTTGTGGAGGAGGTTGAATGCCTTTATATAGTGTTCTATTTGTCCAAAATGGGTGTGTATCTTCGTTGGGCCGACTTGACTTGAGGAAGAGCCGACTTGACTATTTTGGAGCCAAAAATTCGAAATTCAAATTTTGTAATTTTATCTTTTAAATCCGACATGAAGAACATGTCTTACAATAATTCTTTGAAGGGATACATAATCAAAATGACATGAAGGACATGTATTACAAATTCTTTATTCATTACAAGGGCTAAAATATAAATTATGAAGACTGACCATAGCTACAAAAAGGGAAAATTAAAAAATATAAAAGGGAAAAATGTTTCTAATTCAAGTTGCCATGCAAGAGAGAAACAAGGTCACACAAATTTCTTGGCCAAAAAAGAAGACTAACTAGATTCTAAAGTTGGAAATCAAAAAAATGAAAATAAGGTGGCTCAAATTGCCGAGGACAAAGTGCCTAAAAAATGCAAAAAAACGCTCAAGTTTAAGTGCAAAGCTTATCAAGAGCTAATGTTAATCTCACATTAACTCCGAGAAAGGGTCAATTAACTCAATTTTTTCTCCACTCAAGTGAACGAAGACTCAATAACAGTCATTTGATGTCTCGTAATCTCAGGTCAAATTAACCAAGGAATTATTATTTAAGCAAGTGGAAGGCCATCCTTCCAAGTGGAATTGTCTAGAGCAAGAACAAGCAACTCACTCTATTCTCCCATTATTTCTTCTTTCCATCTCTCTCTTCTCTAGCTCTTCATACTGTATATCTTGGTATCATTGTCTCAAGTTTTGTAAAGTCATCTTGGTGCAGCCAACCTTTTGGCCATTGCAAAATAAAACTCAGTTTTGACCTACTCACTCTAGTTTGTTTTGATTGAACATTATCTTGCGTAAATTATTAAAAATTCTTAGTTATTTATTTGGGCAATCTACCATTTAGATAGTTTTCTTTCTGACTTTATCTTTCCATATAAGAGGCTTATTTGTGAAGGACTGTTCCAAATATTTGATTTATGAATTTTCACATAATTGATTGGCCACTAGTTGGTCAAACAGTTTTAACCTTGCTGTTTTTTCAGTCTTTTATTGTAGATTTACAGGATAGAACAGCAGGTACAATCATTAGGGACACCCCCTGAGATTGGCAATCACCAACCCAAACGAAGAAGAGGATTTGCTAGCAACACATAAGGCAGATTCCCTTGTATGTTTGCTGATTTTTGTGGCTGTTTTTTGTAGATCATATCAGTTGTTAAGGCGTAAAAATTAGTGCGAACAGAACTGTAACCTTCTCACCAACACTAAAGGGCACTTGTATGGACAAGGCGCCCGAGGAACTGTGTGGCAAAGAAGGCATACGTGGATAGCGTTCTGTTGGGTTAGGAGTAAAGTGTCCAGAGGCCCAAAAGGTTGATCAAGTGTGAAGAAGGTGTCTGGAAGATATTTCGAGGCATTGGTTTGACCTTCCAAAATCATCATGGTGAAATGTATCACATGGGATAAGGCATTCTGAAAGCAATGTAGCAATGTATTGTGTGCTGAGGCCATGAGCAATGTCACAATGGTTTGTAATTTAAATCTTATGACTTTATTGTGTAACAGTGAGTGTTGGTA
Source organism: Pinus taeda (assembly GCA_000404065.3). Lineage (NCBI taxonomy): Eukaryota > Viridiplantae > Streptophyta > Pinopsida > Pinales > Pinaceae > Pinus > Pinus taeda. Next base: position 52,748 of record APFE031246026.1, read on the forward strand.
ATGTACGTGACTGAATGATGACTTTCATTTTTTCGTTGTGAATGATAGTTGAAAGTGATCGATTTATGTGTGAGGAAAAGTTTGAGGTTTAGTGTAAGCTGCTAATCATACTGTAGTAAAGAAATTTAGGATTGAATACTAACGATTGTTTGGTTAATTGCACAGTCAAATTTTATTGCAAGTGAATTGGTCTTGGATATGGCAGACAGTAAGACCATAAGGAAAACTGACACCCACCACAACAAGAAAAAGAACGTTGTAAAAAGGGAACCTCATGATGACAAATCTAGGCCCCTTGATAAAAAAGATCAGAACATAGAATCTCTATAATGAAGTTGAAAAGATTTTTGCCTGAAATATTCAAGATAACATCTCACGGTAATTGTATATAGTATATACTGATATACATGATACAAATGAGATGATGAAGTAGTCTAGAAAGGATAGGTGATGATTGTTGAAATGGAAAGTGTTATCACTAAGTAATTTTCCTGGTTGTGGAGGGAAATCACTGAGGTAATCTTTAAACCAGACTTTAAGATTGTAAGCTGGCCCTTCCAATCTAGAGAGGGATCTCTCTGACTTTGCTACTCGAAGTCACAATAGTAACAGGTCTTTCATATGCTCAAACAGTGGCCAGATCTTCAGTACGGCAAGAGTTTCAAGATTGTAGTGGTAGGGCAGTGAGAAGTCCATTGGGCATGGAGTCATGAAGATCAACTCAAAAACTGCCAGGACTGGTTGGTGGATAAGTACTCTCAAAAGGCTTGATAGATAGCTAGTTACTAGACATTTTAACCATTAAAGCATGAATAGATAAATGAGAGAAAAACAACATAACCATCACAAAGCATATAAGATGAAATCTATAACAGCTATGTATACTGAAAGAGTGAATATTTGAACATAAAGGTGCAGAGCATCATATGATGAATTTCAGACCTATAGCTTACTGTTTCAAACAGAGGAAAAAGCATTGAATGATAAACGAAGAGGGAAAAAGCAAGCACATAGAGACAAACCATAACAGCTAAACGTGGGAATCTTATGAGACACAAGCCAAGTACTTCTGCCTGAAAAGTTCTGATTAATTTCACCCAAAAAATTAATACACAAAAAAGGTTTAATTGCTCAAAGTCTAAACCTTGGTTCATTTTCATAAACCGCTTTATAGAAAATTATATTCTGATCAAGATCCAAAGATAATGGATCTCAAATGTCTTCATCTATCTTTAGCTTACTAAATCAAAAAACAATGAGGAGATAATATTTGATCCCCAAGTCAGATTGATGAAGTGGCTCTCCAACTAGTTGATTGGGTGTTTTCCTAAAAATAGAAAAAATTAAATCTGGCAAATTTTTAAAAAATAGGCTTCAAAGAGCCATTCAAATCTTTCAAACTGCAATAGTTGTGTAAAAACTGAAAGAAGTTTTTGTAAATAAGTATGTTCCTGACAAAAGCCTCTTTCATATTTGTAAAACTCATTTTCAGCTTCTCGAAAACTGCGCCCAAAGTTAATGACTAAAACAGGAAATCATTTAATATTTAAATCTGGAAAAATGGGCTGCAAAAATTCTTTTGTATCTTCCAAACCATGACACCTATGTAAAAACTGAGAAGTTTTTGTAAATGGGTCCATTCCCTCCAACAACCTCTTTTGGTTTTCAAAATTCGTTTTCAACTGTTTGGAAACTGCACTTGAAGACTGTGACTAAAACAGGGAAAAATGGAGTTTTGTCATCTGATTTCGTAGCATCTTTCAAAATATTATTTTGCTAATCCCTGAAACTTGAAACAAAAGAATCCCAGCTACACTTCACATGACCACCTTTCATCATCATGATTTGTTTCCTTTATGATTTTGGAAAACTGCCTGGTACATTTTCCTTGTAGGAGCCTGTGCCATTTTGTTTGGTGCTCCCATTCCTCCTTGTGTTTCCTTGGTCAATAAGGTTCCATTGTTCATCTACCACATATGAATATGTCCCAGCTTGATATTGTATTACCAAGTGGCCATGCTGACAGCAAGATTACCTTATCATCTTTATGCAGCTACTGTTGGCAAAATTTGAACGGAACTGCTTATCGTTGGATTTGAAACTGGCGCTATGAAATCATTTCGTAGCACCCTTCCCCCACTCCTGGGATCACAAAATCTGGGAAGATAAGATGCACATGCTCCAAATAAACTCATTATCTAATCTGCTCCACATTATCCAGAAATGATTTACCAACTATCAATTTTCTGCTGCCATGTATTCGTTACTTGTAGGTTTTGCACTCAGAAGCTCACAACCAGCAAAAATGCAGTCTCTTTCTCCTTTGACAGTTTGGAAATGGTCTATCCCTTGAGAGCTCTCTTCCTTTCATCAATCACAATGAACGCTGCCAAATTAAAAGGCAGTGCTAACTGAACTGGCAGAATGGTGTTGTTTTAAGACCTCAGAAGACATTGCCAAGCTTAGAAGAGTTGATTTCAAAGAAATCTTGAATGTGATAACAGAAAGTACAGAAAAAAGGCTACTATTAGAAGCAAGAACCATATGATATGCCATGATCGTTGTAATGAGAACTATGCCATGTGGAGCAAAATAGGGGATGCCTTGGCTGTAAAACTCCAGAAGTCTCCATACTCTTCCTATGTGGATAAGCCTTGGGAAATGATGGATCGCCTGAGCGATTGTTGAGCAGAGAAGAGGATGCTTGGAAGAAAAGTAACTGCAAGGAAGAGGAGACTTGAATGAATAGCAACTTAGTCAAGATCATGAGCACATTGGGTATGTCCAAGAAAAATACTGAGTTGAGTTTCTCTGCGGCAACCATATGGATGTGAAGCCACAATCATACAAATAAGTATTATGTTTGAATAAATATATTATCTTGATTCTTAAAATTTAGGGAAATGCTTATGCATGGAAAAAGGTTTTAATATGCCTATATATTGATAATTGTTGTAGGAATTTAATAGAATGCCAAAGGTCTGGAAGTCTTCAAATAGCGAAGGCACAATGACAAAGGAAGAATAGTTAAAGAGGACCACGATGTTGGCGCAACTAAAGAAGCATTGGGGAATGTTGCTACAATAAAAAGACTCATCGAGTATGGTGTTCCTTTAAGGGGAGGGGATTGTAATATCCCTATCTTGACCCCTAAGATAATTTGTAATCTATTGTAATTAATTATGTTGATGGCATAGTATTGCCTGTGTCAACATAAGTGTATTACTATTGCAACAAAAATGAACTAGATGAGTCTAGAAACAACGTATATGTATTCTAAATGCTTGATTAATGAATAAGCTAACACAACCAACTAGGAACATAAGAGCACTAACACAAGCTATGATACCATAAGTGGGAAGACAATGAGGGCATTGGAGAGAATTGTCATACCAAAACCTCACCATGAAATTCAAATTTGAACTTGAACATTTTCCCTCTTGCCCAAAAACCAATTGATTGTGAATAACTAGGTAGCTAGAATAGTCACCCTCATAAATGTGGATGTTAGGGTGGTAGTTACAATAATGCTTCAGAATTTAATGAAAGGAATGGGTTGAGTACATTCCTTGGATTTTGAACTTGACCCGACGATTACCTAGGAGACTGAGGTAAATATGGGATTGTACAATAGTAGACTGCATTGATTATGGGAAAATTTGTAAAAATTTCTCATTTCCCACCCCGGTTTTCAGTTTCACCTTATTTCTCCAAAATAGTTAAATGCCTTTTCCCATATCCATACATTCAACAACTGAAAAATAAATTTTTCTGAAAACACAAATTCTGGAAATTTTACAGAACGCTGGAAAATGCAGAAATAAAAATCAGCAGGTACAAACAACCATTAAACACATTTAAACACAGTGATTTTTTGTCAAAGTGACCCTGGAAAAACCCCCTACAACTCTTGGGGAAAACCAATTTGAGAGCTCCTTCTTATTTCTGAAAATGCTTTTTACAGTGAGAAATATTCAGCGAAAAAATCAGCAAGCAAACTTTTACAACTTATCTCGTTTTCCGTGCCTCACAGCCAACTGGAAAACTTGCAACCAGCAAAACAGAACAGCAATACTATTGTACGGCCTCCTCCAAATCTGTTGTACGGCCTCCACAAAACAGTTGTACGACCTCCTTGAAAACTGTTGTACAACCTCCTCCAAATTTGTTGTACGGCCTCCACACAAACAAATAAAAAAAAAAAAAAAAAACAAACAAACAAACAAACAAAAAAACAAACAAATTAAAAAAAAAAATTAAAATTTAAAATTAAAAAAAACACACACACACACACACACACACTGTTGTACGGTCTCCTTGAAAACTATTGTACGGCCTCCTCAAAATCTGTTGTACAGTCTCCTCAAAATCTGTTGTACGGCCTCCTTGAAAACCGTGCCCAAATACTGCCTTTTGCTGTGTGCTAACTCAGCTGTACGGATTTGCTAAAGTGCTACCTTGGAATGTGTGCCAAGCTGCTACCTCCTTCTCCTCTCTGTCCAGAAATCTCCCTTGCTCTCTTGCTCTCCTTCTCTCAATCTGCTCATGAAAGATTGAATGACATTTTCCTCATTTTCCTCCTTTAATCTAACCCTAAGTGACTTTTGCGGAACCCCTAAATCCAATGGCTGAAATAGATTGAGATCTAGGGCTGAGATTAAATGTTCATTTAAATCTCACTTTCTATTTTTTAATTCACCCCACTTTAATAAAGACCCACTTAGTTTTATTTCCAAAGTCACTTTTTCTTTCTAATTTTTCATTGACTTTATAAAAGTCACTTTAAAATTAGACTTAGTAACTTTATCACTTAAAGTCACTTTTAAATTAGATTTTAACTTTATAAAAATTATAAAGTCACTTTAGGAGAAAAATTAAAATCTTTTGGACACTTTTCCCTAGGCCAAAGATCAAAGCCTAAGGGAACCACCTGTCCTCTGGTACCAAATTTCAACACTCCCTCTTACCAAGGAAGGTGTTCCTCACCACACCCATCTTGTCTCTGAAGTAGACATGCTTGCCCCGTGGTAAGGCTTTGGTAAGAATATTTGCAACCTACTCATCAGTGGGAATATATGCAAGCTTAACAACTCCCTTCTGAACATAGTCTCTGATGAAATGATATTTGATCCCGATATGCTTTGACATGTCATGAAATACTAGATTCTCCGTGAGTTTAATGCAACTCTAATTATCACAGTAAATCATTGAAGGTCTCAAAGGCTGACCAAATAAGCCAAACAACATCTTGCGAAGCGAGATGGCCTCACAACTAGCTAGACTGGCTGCCATATACTCTGCTTCCGCTGAACTCAATGCTACTGACTGCTGCTTCCGGCTGAACCATGACACTACTGCCGAACCCAACCCAAAACAACACCCTGAAGTGGTCTTCCTATCAGAAGCACACCCTGCCCAATCAGAATCAGTATAACCTGCCAATCTCACTCCATCCCCCTGCCTGTAATCCAGACCATAATCCATTGTCCCCTGCAAGTACCGCAAAATGTGTTTTGCAGCCATCCAGTGAACCTTCCTAGGCTCACACATAAACTGACTCATCGTGTTGATTGCAAAACAAATATCTGGTCTAGTGTTGACCAAATACATCAAGGAACCAATCAGCTACCTGTATAATGTGGGATCCACCAACTCGGAATCCGAAGCATGAAGCTTCTTCCAGCTGGTGATCATCGGTGTCGACATGGGTCTACAATCCTCCATGTGGAATCTGCCAAGGATGTCCACAATATACTTCCCCTGACCCAGGAAAGGAAGAAATGCCCCTCCTCTTGCCACACCTCCAAACCCAAAAAGTAATGCATCAAGCCAATGTCCTTCATCTCAAACTCCGTCGCAAGATATCTCTTGCAGTGCTCTATGAGTCTCTCTGCACCTGTAATGACCAAGTCATCCACATACAGCACCAGAATGAGAGGCTCCTCACCTATCACAATAAAGTAAAGGTTCGGATATGCCTCACTCTTTGTGAAACCCATCCCCTGCAAATAAGTATCTATCCTGGAGTACCAAGCTCTGGGAGCTTGCTTCAGGCCATAAAGGGCCTTCTTCAGTATGCACACATGGGACTCCTTACCATGCACCTCAAAGCCTGTGGCTGCTCAATGTACACCTCATCCTGTATGAAGCCATTGAGAAA